>JAJJKP010003870.1:0-10742 GCA_023805685.1 Ostracodinium gracile
CAATCCCCAATCCCCATATTATCTGTAAAATTTATTTTAATGAAATAATATATATAAAAAAATAATTAAATAAAAAATAAATAATTAAAGATAAATAAATGAATTTAATTAATAATTTTTCAAATAAAAAATGAAAAAGTTTGGAAAAAATGAAACTGAAGAGAAAATGGATTTACTTGAAACAAAAGACAATAATAATAATATATATAAATTAGAAAAAAGAACAAAAGAAGAAAATGAAGATCAATATGAACAATATCGAGTAGAAGATATGACTTTTTTCTCCGAATCATCGAATGATGATATTGAAACAAAAATAAAAAAAATGGTTGAAATTAAAAAAAAAGGAGGTAATTTACAAGATTACTTACACAACAAACAATTAAATAAATTTCAAAAAATGAAAAAAGTCGCCAGTGATTTTCAACAAAAAAAAGAAAAGAAACAACAACAAAAAAAAGAAGAAAAATTGATGAAATTGAAAAAAGGACTAGAGAAATGCATAATAATCATACCAAAAATTATCAGAAATACAGCTTATAGAAAATTAAAGAAACAATTAAAAAATAAAGATAAAATAAAAGCAGGTTTTGAAATAATTAGTAATTTTTATTCAAAGAAAAAGGAGAACTATAAAATAAAATATTTCAATAACTTTCTTAAATGTTCAAATGAAAAAAAAACGAAAAGGAATATAGAAAAATTAAAACAAGAAAAAAAAGAAAAAGAAAAGAAAGAAAAAGAAGAAAAAGAAAAAGGAAAAAAAGGGAAAGAAAAAAAAGGAAAAAAAGAGAAAGAAAAAGAAAAAGAAAAAAAAGAAGAAGAAAAAGAAGAAAGAAAAGAAGAGAAAAGAAAAGAAGAGGAAAGAAAAGTAGAAGAAAGAAAAGAAGAAGAAGAAAGAAAAGTAGAAGAGAAGGAAAAAGAAAAAGAAGGAAAGGATAAACTTATTGAAGAGGATGAAAAAAAAATAGAGGAGGAAGATTCAAAAATAAACGATGAAAATAAAAATGTTAAAGGTAAAAAGGGTTCATCAAATATTAAAATAGAAGAGAATAAAGCAGGTGATAATATAGATAATCTCAATATCTTAATCACCATCCTAAGTCCCACTTGAGCAAAATTTATTACTTGAAAAGTAAAATTTAGTTTTTTGAAAGAATTATTAAAATTATAAACTTAATTTATAGATTCATAAGGTAAGGAGGTTCTATAATGATGTCAACAATAATAAAATACCAACGTTGAATGAAAAAAGTAAAAAAATATATTCAAAGAAAGAAAAATTAGAAAATCTAAAAAAAAGAAAAGAAAATTATTATCAGAATGTAAACCTCCAATCATTTCGTAAATTTGAAGAAATGAAAATCATCGATCAAGAACTTGACAGACAAAGAAAAAAATATAACCAAATAAGAGAAGGTCTTAATATCTCCGATACAGAATCAAATATTTCATTTGATTTAGTTCCAACATTAGAATCAATTGAAAAAGGGTTGAATATTTTAAAAAATTATATCGAAAAACAATTTAAAAGAAAATTTTTGAGAAAATGTAGAAGACAAGAAAAAAAAAGAAAAACTAATAGAATGGAGTCTTTTAGTCAGAAAAAAGTATATCCAACGAGTAAAAAATCCCTAGTAGATATTCAAAAATTTCAATCCGAAAAAAGTTTAGTCAAAAGAGGTTCTTATTTATATAAGACAAAAAAGGTAGAGAGTGAAATAAAAGAAAAAGAAGTCAAAGAAATGGAAGAAGAACAAACTTCTTCTTATATAGATGAAGAAACAGAAAAAAGCGAAACTTTTATACAATTAAATAGATCAGAAGATATGAATAAGCCATTTAAGGCAATTGATAAAAGTCAATTGGTAGAATATGATGCATTTTATAAAGAGCAATTTTTTACAAATGATGTTTTTAAATACGATGTAAATAACATACAAGATAAAGAAGTACAAGAAATTAATCATGAAATGAATAAATTGGAAGCCAAAAGAAATTTAATAGCAAAAAAAAAAGAAAAAGACGTCCAGGCTTCGAAAGGGTTGGATACCACCGATATAGATATAGAAATTGAAGAATTGCAAGAAAAATATATTAAAGCAAAAACTATTGAAAAACCAAAATTGGATTTAATAATGAATAATACTGAAGGTTTACTATATAAGGGTAGATTATTGGGATGTTATTTTAATGGAACTAATAAGGGCGATTTTCCTAGATTTTCTTTGGAAAGTGAGAAAGAAATTGGAGCTAGGGAAGTTATAGATTTTAAAGTATTAAGAAAAGAAGAACAAGCTAGAAGATTTTTTGATTATTGTTTTTGTTTGGAACAAAGAAAAAAAATTAATAAATGGTTGGTTTATTCCAGACTTTGGTGTAGATTTTTTGTTGATAATTGGATATTTGATAATTTATCTTTATTAGTTATTATTCTCAATACAGTTCTTATATTAATATCTGATCCCACAGACTCAGATAATATAGGTAATTCATCAGATCAATATTTTTTGTATTTTTATACTGTTGAAGCATTTCTCAAAATTATTTCTTTCAGATTCATCAATGCAGAAGACGCCTATATTAAAGATTATTGGAATATATTAGATTTTTTTGTCGTTTTAGTAGGTTGGATATCATTTATAATAGAGAAAGTAATGAATGGGACAAAAATAAGCGGATTGGCTGGTTTAAGAGCATTCAGAATTTTACGTCCTTTAAAGACAGTAAAAAGATTTAAGGGATTAAAAAAGTTAGTAACGGCTTTACTTGCCTCTATAGCACATTTAGGTGAAACAACAATAGTTTTAATATTTTTCTTTTTAATATTCGCCATAGCTGGAAGACAAATGTGGACAGGAAATTTTTATAGAAGATGCATGAGTATTAATTATGGTTATTTATATTCTACAAATAAAGATACTCAAATGTGCTCATTTGATGCAGATTGTGAAGAATTAAATACTTATGGTGTTAGATATATTTGTGCTAAAGGGTATTTGAATCCCGATTCAGGTGCGATAAATTTTGACAACACTTTATTAGGATTTGTAACTATTTTTGTAATGGTTACTTTGGAAGGATGGACAAATGTGTTTACATATGTTAGTAAAACATTTAAAGATAAAATATATATCAATCCAATTATTATATTTTTTTATTTTCATTTATTTGTATTTTTAGGAGCTTTTTATTTAATCAATTTATTCTTAGCTGTAACTAATTCTGAATTTGAACATATTGAAACAGAAAGAAAATTATTATCTGAAAAAAAAAGTTTTTTTAAATTAATTACTTCGAAGTTTGATTTAAAAGAAAAAGAAAAAACTGAAAAAAAAGAAAAAGAGAAGAAAAAAAAGCAAAATAATAATAGAAAAAGTGACCAAGCTTTAATTGATTTGTATTATAAAGTAAAAGATGATGCATTTCAAATTAATAGAAATAGAAGAAATATCCCTTTGCTATATTCTACTATAAAAGATATATATATAATGTCTAATAACAATCCTGAAGAATTATATTTACAAAATACACGAATTAGTGATGAAGAAACATTTTTAGGAAAAGATATAAAAAGACAACAAAAAGAAATAGATATTTTAATTGATGAAAAAAGGAAAGAAATGAAAGCAAGTATAAAAGATCATAAAAAAGAAGATAATGGTGAGAACATTGATAAAATAAATACTCAACAACAACAAAATAAACTAAAACCAATGAAATCAATTAAGAGTAGTAATTCAAATATTAAAAAAAATATTTCGGGAGGATATAGGGAATTAAAAACTAATACCAAAAATTCAATTGGTGAAAATATTATAAAATATATGAATAAAATAAATCCAGAGATGGTAAAAGATTCAATAAAAAGTACATTAAATAAAATTAATGAAAGAAAAGTGGAAATAAATAAGAATGTAAAACAAAACCCAAATCCAGAAGATGAAGAAAGGAATGCATTAAGAAGAAAAATAGAAAAAAAAGAACAAAAAAAAATGATGATGAATCAAATAGTAATGGAAGAGGATTTACCATTTGAAAAAGAAATACGTAAAAATAATGAAAAAAAACGTAAAGAACAAGAAGAAAGAGCAAAAAGAGAGGACAATGAAATGAAATTACTAAAATTTAGAAGTAAAATGTCTAAAGCTATGATAGATAAACAAAAAGAAGAAAAATATAAAGAATTAGCAAATCAAGAAATTATAGCAGATGCTTTATCTTTTATGACTGATTTATCTTTATCAAATGTTAATCAAAGTTTTACACAACTTAATAAAGAAAAGACAAAAACTATGAAATCAATTAGTGAAATTGATAAAAGTGTAGAAATAACAGACAATAAAAATGATGAAATTGATAATAATGATATAATTTTGACAGAAGAAAAATTAATAAATCATGATAATGATGAATTTGAAGCAAAAGTAAGCTTTAATAGACCAAAATCAATTTTATATTCAGTTATAAAATTAAAAGATGATCTGGTATTACAAAGAAAATTAAAAAAATTAAGAGATAAATTTAATTTGAATAATTATTTAAAAAAACAAGAAAAAAAAGGAACAAATATTAAAAATGTGGGAAAAAGAAGATCATTTTTAAAATTTTTGCAATACACTCAAGAACCAGATAATTTAGAAAATTACATTGTTAATACTAGTGCCAATAGAATTAATACTGATAGTGTTGATATTAATAATATAAATTCAAACACAAATGAAAATTTAATTGATTTTGAATCAAATAATTTAGTAGATTTATTAAATATAAACGAGGAAGTTTTGAAAACTAATGAAAATGTGGAAGATAATAATAGTATTTTAAGTAAGGATTCCCATATTAGTATAGATCAAAATGTATCTATAAATGATATAAATTTAATCCCACAAGAAATAATTGATAATTCTAAACTTGTTTCAAATTGTATATCGGCTGAAAATTTTAAAAAAAATTTAGAAGAAAATAAATATACTCAATTAATAAGACAATCAATATTCGATAGACAAGCTGTTAATACGAATACTGATTTAACAAGTAAACAACAATCAAAATATTATAAAAAAATGAATAATAATTTAAACAATAATTTATACACAGATAAAACTGAACCAAGAGGAAGAAAGCCAACAAATTTAGATGTTAGTCATATAGCTAGTCAACAAAATTATGATGACTTTTTAAAGGCCCAAGAAGACTTTGAACAAAATCTTACTTTAAAAGAATCAAAAGATGATGAAATCAGTGAAATCGAGGAACAAATTTTTCAAAAAAATACTAATGAATTACCAATAAAAAAAGCGAAAACAAAATTTAGAGATTTAAAAACAATAAAAAGTAAAGGTACAAAAATACTTTCAAGAATGACTATGGATAATGTAAATGCTGTAAAAACTTTTAGAACAGAAAGCAATAATTTTATTAATGATGTAGATGATAAAAAGAAAGAAGTTGGATTAAAAAAGAAAAAAGATTTTTATATTTTTAAAGCAAAAAGTATAGAAAAAAATAATGATAAATATCCTACAGAAAATAGTAAAGATTTGTTAGTAAGAGAAGAAAATAAACCATATACAGATCCATTAACAATAAAACAAGAAAGTATACCGGATAATCTAAGAGGTAAAAAATATTATATGAATTATTTATATAATATTTTGGATAAAGATTTAAAAGTCAAAGATCATTTTAAAGTTGATCGTTGGGCCAACGAAATTTTGGGAAAAAAAATAAAAAATATTTATAAAAAAACCACTCCCTGAAAGTGTTGAAGCTTTCTTCGTTTTTAATGATAAAAGTTTAGACTTAAAAAAATATAAATACATGCGTCATAAAGATTTCGAATACAGCGATAATGAATGTGCCAAATTAACACATAATTTAAAATATTTACCTAGTTCAGTTTTGGAGACTATGCCATTAAGGTTGAGAGATTTTGGGAAATTTGCAGTTGGAAAAGAAATAAAATGTGGTACATTAGGAGTCAAACCAAATTCTATGAGTATTGTAAATGCAAAAAAATCACATGTTAGATATACTAATACCAGAAGTGGCAAAACTTATTCTACAACTTCTAAAAATAAATCTTCAATATTGACGAGTTCAGCCTTTACTTCTCATGGTAAAGTACAAGAAGAAGTAAAATATAAAAAAAATTTATTTGAAAAAATATATAAAAAAATTGATGAATTTAATTATAAAACTCTTGCTAATTATTTTGAGGACGAAGAAAAAGTTTATAATACATTTATTGAAGAAAATAAAAAAGAAGAAAAAATGAAAGAAATAGAAGCAAAAAATAATGAAAAACATAATAAATTAGTAGTAAAAGATGAAATGACAAGTATAGAAATATATGATCTAAAAACAAATTCAAGAAGGTATGTATTATGGAGTGGCCCTGATGTATTAAATAATGCTGATGAAGAAAAAAACAGGAAAAAGTGGAATAATATAATAAGTTCTTTAGAAGATTTTAACATGATTATATGGCATCAAAACCCAGCAGTTCAAAGAATGCAAAAAATAAGATATGCATTTTATATTATAGCAACCAGTGAACATTTTGATTATATAATTCTTTTAGTAGTTTTAATAAATTCGGTTTTTATGGCTTTGGATGGAAATTTATTTAAGCCAGAAACTGTCAATAATTTAAATATTTCAAATTATGTCTTTAATTCCATATTTTTTTTTGAATATATTGTTAAATTTATTGGACTAAGTCCTTTAGTATATTATTCTGATGGATTTACATATTTAGATTCAATAATTATTGCTTTTGCAGTTTTAGATATGGCAACTCCATCTGATAATGATGATGATGAACAAGTTGGAGCCAAAAAATCAGTTTCATCTCAATTATCATTTTTGAGGGTTTTCAGAATTTTTAGAGTTATAAGATTAACAAAAATATTGAGAAGACTTAAATCAATGAGATTAATTATTGTTTCAATGAAAAAAGCTTTAGCAAGTGTTTCTTATATTATATGCATTTTAGTTATGTTTATTCTAATATTTGAACTATTAGGAATGTCATTATTAAGTGGAAATATTCACTATCAAGATTTTGGTGAAGGTTTTTATACTACATATCAAATTTTAACTTTGGAAAATTGGGATGGATTATTATATGAATTGTGGCCAATGAATAACTTATGTTTTTTTTATTTTGTTGTATGGATATTTTTAGGTAATTATATTATTTTTAATTTGTTTACATCAATTTTATTGCAATCTTTTGGCCAAGATGATGAAGAAGATGATGATGATTTAACAGAGGATGAGATAGTAGAAAATATGTACCCATTACCAGATTATTTATATGCAATAAGAAAAGCTGAAAAAGAGCATAAAAAGACAATAAAATTGAAACGTAGATCAGACAAAGAAAATGATACCTTCACTAATGAAAATCATGTAATACAAGAAGAAAATGCTAACATTAGTTCTAATCAAATAAAAAATATGAATAAAAGTCAAGTCTCAAATGCTTCCAAAAATAAATCAAGGATTAATAATTTATCAATGATCAGCGGTGAATCTGAATCAAAAATTTTCGAGGATGACAATGGTGAAGATTCTGCTGATGACAATCAAGAAAAGGTTCAAACTTTTATTGAAAAAAAAAAGAAGGAATGGGCTCAAATTAATAAATTATTTAGAAGAAATGAATGTGAAAATGCTTTTTATATTTTATCACAAACTAATAAATTTAGAATAATGTGTCTTAAAATAATGAATAATAAATGGTTTGATAGATTTATATTAATAATGATTTTATTATCAACTGCAAGATTGATTGCTGATACTTTTCTATCTGGATATACTTTTGTTTTAGCTTTTGATGTTGTTGATGCTTTTTTCAATTCTGTTTTTTTGTTAGAAGCTGTTGTTAAAATATGTGCTTTAGGTTTTGTATTAGATGAAGGATCTTACTTAAGAGATAATTGGAATAAAATTGATATTATTATTGTTATATGTTCAATTTTTGATTTTGAAAATTTAATTGAAAAATATGCAGTCGGTAATCAGAGTAATTCATCCCTGCAATTTCTAAAAGTCTTAAGATTATTAAGAACTTTAAGACCTTTAAGATTTATATCTCATAATATACAACTTAAATTAATTATTACTTCTTTATTTGATTCTATTATTCCAATATGTAATGCTCTTTCTATTGTTATTGTTGTTTATTATATGTTTAGTATTGTTGGTATTTCACTTTTTTATGAAAGTCTTCATAATTGCTATGTAATGCAAAATAATGGTTCTTTTAAATTAGCAATAAGCTCATTTGAAAATAATTTAGCAGATTACGAAGTTAGTAATGATATGCCTTCAATTTCAACTTTTTGTGCTAATAAATACAATGGAATAATGGATACTGGTCCCACTTTTAAATTTTCAAATATAGCTAATTCGATCATTACCGCATATGTTTTATCAACTCAAGAAGGATGGCCAGATATAATGAACTCTTATCGTATTTATGGAGATATTTATGGAGCATTTTTCATTGTATATAATTTAGTCGTAGCCTATTTTTTCCTTAATTTATTCACAGGAATTATGTTCCGTTATTTCAATGAGGCTTTTTCAAGAGAACAAAAACTTGCTGAAGATGATAAAAAAGCTCCAAAATATTATGATTTTTTAACTCAAATTTATCAAGCTCAAAGTGATTATGAAATATGGGTAAGGCCTACTAAAGGAACTTTCAGATATTATTTAAGGGAATTTGCAGACAGTTCTTTCTTAGATAATTTCATTATGGGATGCATTCTTTTGAATTTAGTTTCAATGGCAATGAATTTCGAAAATTCTTCAGATCAATATAATCAAGCCTTAACTATAGTTAATTATATTTTCACAGGAATTTTTATTGCGGAGTGCGTATTAAAACTTTCTGCGTATGGACCAGTGGGGTATTTCCATTCAGGATGGAATAAATTTGATTTTTTTGTTGTAGTTGCTTCTATTGTTGATCTTATTGTAGGTAGTATTGATGGAATTGACGCCGCATTTTTAAAATCATTCCAAATTATTCGTGTATTAAGAGTTCTTAGAGTCACCAGGGTTTTACGTTTAGTTAAAGCATTAAAAGGTTTAGAAAAATTAATACAAACTTTAACTTGGTCTATCTCTGCCTTGGCCAATGTCTTTCTTTTAATGGTTATTATTTTTTGTATTTTTGCAATATTAGGTTGTTATTTTTATGATTCTATTACTTATAGAGCATATAGATCTAAATTTATGCATATCAACGAATATTATAACGTAGATAATTTTTATAATTCTTTTTTATTAACATTTAGGTGTGCGACTGGAGAATCTTGGCCTAATATAATGATGGAATTAGCCTTTGTTGATACAGATGAAGTATCTGAAGCTTATGCATATATTTATATGATCCTAAATAACTTTGTTAATTCTATTATTATGTTAAATTTATTCTTGATGGTAACTTTGCAACAATATGATGAATTTACGAATAAAAATTATAATCCAATAGAAAAATTTGAATCGTTTTTATCGGAATTTAATAACTCTTGGAATAAATTTACTACTCCTGAAGATCATGGAATTAGAATTAAAAAAGGTTTAGTTATTAATTTTTTTATGGATTATAATTGGAAAAAACTAAATTTTCCAGAAAAAGGAAAATTAGAATATGTTAAAAAATTTGTATCTGATTTAAAATTAAGAAATGATTCTAAAGATAATGTATATTATCATGATGTTATTTGTAAAATAATAATAAGTCAATTAGGTTCCCAAGTAGATAAAGAAAATCCAGATAATGCTTTGATTTTAAGAACAGAAAAAAAGGTTCAAGATGAAGTCAAAGAAATAATTGATGGCTATATAGGTAAAAAAGAGTTGAAAGAAAAAGGCAAAAAAAATAATATTATCACATATAATCCACTTACAGTTCATTTATACTTTAAAATATCTTATTTATATATTAAAACTTTTCTTGATTTTTATAAAGAAAATCTCAAATTTATGAGTCAATTTGACGAAGAACCTATTCAAGATTCTCAATTAGTGGATGATGATAAAGATATAACTGATAATATGGGGAGTGAAAGAGGCTTAACTAATGTTAAAATTAAAAAAAAGTAAATAAAAATATTATTTTGTAGCATATTTTATCATATAAATTTGTAGATTATCTTATATTAGAAAAAGGATTGAAAAAAATAAATAACAGGAAAACCCTGTTTAATCTCCCCATGACAGAGTGAGGAGTTTTTATAATAGGATATAGTTTGTATGATTTATTAATGATTCTGAATTATTGTTATGCAATTATTGAAAAATATTAAATATAAATATTATGAAATAATTAAGGGTGAATTATCTTTTTCCAAGTCAATTTTTATGTTTGATTTTTTTGAAGTTATTAAAGGGTGAAATAAGTAGAAATAAACAATTTTCATATTATTTCCCCTTTGATTTAACTTTTCTATAGTTAATTGAAATAATCCGAACTAACATATATCAAATTAATGGCAACTAATAATTTCAGAACAGTTAATAAAAAAGGTTAATTCACAAAAGAAGGGAAATTAGTCAAACACAAAATTTATCATATTATATACAATAATTGAAGAAAGGGAAATTTTTGAGGGGAAATATAGTATATATTAATTAAACAAATATTTAATTATCGTAAAACCAAATGTAAGCCGAACTATTTTCATATCCAAAATGTCTATTCTTTTTCACACTCAAGG
>JAJJKP010003871.1:0-10728 GCA_023805685.1 Ostracodinium gracile
CCAATCCCCAATCCCCATAAAAGAATAAGTAAAAATAATTAAAAAAATAATAAATATTAATTTTTAAATTAAATAAATATTATTTATATATATCTAAAAATATCACATATAAATTAAAAAGAAAAAAAAACAATATAAATAATAATTAAATTATTTTAGCTAAATAATTCAATATTTTTTATTACAAGATCGTTATAACAATCCTAAAAAATATATTAATATTTATAGAAAATAAAAAAAAATTGTTCATTTTTATATTTAAGATTTGTGATCATTTTCCCATTCTTCTATTTTAAGAGATCTTCCAATAGGAAACCAAATAATTGATTCTTTGTCTACGTTTTCTTTTACATAAGATTCTAAACCAGAATATTCATTTGGATCTTTATCTTCTAAATATAGCATATAAAATAAATAATTTTCAACACTATGATCTTGTAAATGTTTTTCAAAACCTTCTTTCCCAACATAATATTTTTCTATTTTATCTCTATTTAATCCACAAATATAACATATTGTTTCCATATCCTCTTCTATTTCTTCTCTATCTCCTCTTAAACTATCAAATGCATCAAGAATTAACCCGCAGACCATCTGCCATACCAACCATACCATTATAAATGTGTAAGAGATATCTAAAAAATATCTTTCCATATTACCCGATAAATTTATACTTTCTTCTTTTGTATCAATAAAATTTCCTAAATTTCCTCCTGAAGTAAATGTATTTGAATATATATACATCATACATATTAAAGGGCTGTCACAAGAATTGTCAGGCATTAAATCATAATATCGATAAAATATTAATAACGAATAAAAATATATCAAAATAAAAAAAAAAATATAAGTATAGAGAAATTCAGCTAAAGGTTCATAAAACGCCAAAAAGACATAATTTAATATTGGTTGGCTTTTAATAAATTCTATTAAATGAAATGAAAAAAAAAAATGGTGCCAAAAAAGTCCTAATATAGCAAAAGCCATATAACATATAGTGTATATGACATGAAGATTACCTAATAATTTTAGATAAATTATAATTTTATTACAATAAAGTGCACAACCTTTAGTTTTTAAAAATTTATATACCCTGTGAATTTCAAAATCACTTATATATCCTAATTTATTTTCGAATGAGTTTTTCAAAAATTTTCTATGTAAATTTTTATATATAAGAATTGCATCTTTCGTTATAAATTCAAGAAAAATAAGTATATCTAAAAATAATATAATTATTCCTAAAAGATGTAAAATTGCTTTACTTGCTGTTTGATTTAATCCGAAAAACTTAACATTGTGTAAAATATCCTTTTTATTTGTATATGTAACATTTTCTGCACTATATCCTATAAATATTAAAATATTCATTATTATAACCAAAATAAGTCCAAGTAATTGAACTTTATCCTGATATATTAATAAAAATTTTAAAGGCCTACAATTTGAATATTTTTGTTCCAAAATATTGATTTGTTTTAAAGTCATATACATTTGTTCTTTTTTATTTATTAAATAAGTTAATTTTGTTTGTAAGGAAGTTCTATCTGCATGATCATCGAAATCTTTTTTCATATTTTCATCAAAACCATTAAAAAATTGTAGCCTTGGGCAATAAACTTTAAAAACTTCATTATCTTTTAATATTTCAATATTCAATGAATTTTCAGAATAAAAAGCAAAAGCTTTTAATATTGTTTCTGAATTAGTAAATACTTCTTGCAATTTTTCTCTCTGTATTTTATCTTTTCTGTTTATAGCTTTTATTATTTGTGTGAAATTATTTTTTAGTTCTGTTTCTTCATTTTCCATTGATACTAAAGTTTCCATAAGAAAATATAGATTAAATCCAGCTTCAGCTACAACTTTATCATCTAAATTATCGATATCTTTTATATTATCATCTATGAATAAAAAAAAAAACATTTCATTTTTTAATTTTTTGTAAATTTCTCCACATTTTTCAAAGACTAATCTATGATTTATATCTCTTAAAACTTTTTTTATAACTGGATCTTTTTTATGTCTTCCTTCAATAATAGATAATAAAACTAAACTAATTTTAAACAAAAGCATGGATTTTTCATAATCACTAAGTTTAGAAAATATTTTAATTTTTTTTATATTATCATCATTATAATTTAATTCATCTTCTGTACCTCCTCCATATCTACTACTATATGTGATATTTTCACTAAAAAAGGAATCAGGATTAGCTTTTCTGTTTGATAAATAAATAATACTTTGTTCATCATTTTCATTATTATTTAGTTCTGTTTCATCATCTTCATCATGAGTTATTATACATGTTTCTTCCATTATTTTATTAAATAATTCCACAACTTTTGTATCTATTAAATATTCTTGGTTATTTTTACAAGGACCTTGCAAAAATTCGCATATAGTATCTAATAAAAATAATAATCTTTTATAATATAATTCAGTGCAATATCTTGATATATCTTTATATTTTTCGATTAAATCTCCTAATTTTTCTAATAACATACTCAAATATTCAATTAATATATTTAAAAAATTATACGAAATTCTGTTGTTTGTTTGCTCTCTTAAATAATTCTGCAAAAATAAATTATGATTTTCAGTTAATAATTGAAGAAATCTTAACTTATCAGTAACCATTGTCAAATTTTGATTATCAACATTTAATTCTTCAACAAACGGATCTGTGTTTAATGTATATAATACATCTCTACTAAAACTTTGAGATATGCATCTGAAAAAAATATCATTATTTGGCAATAATTGAAATAATTGTATAAATTTTTTTTGGACATCAGTATTTCCTCCATCTAATATTGCTTTATAAAAATAAATTATCATATTGAAAGTATCATTATGGAAATATTTACCTCCTTGACTTGCAATTTTCAAAAATATTTCAATTGCTCCATTGTTTAAATATGATTTTTGACATTCATAAAAAAAATGTTCTTTAAATTCTAAAACTTTTTGATCAAAATAATTGAATTTATTTTTTTCGCTTTTATTTTCTCTTTTTATTATTTCAGGAGTGACTAAGACTATATAAGACATAAGTTCAATAAGTTCTCTAATAATAGGGAAATACTCTTGGTTATCTGCATTTTCTTGTATAAATTTTAGAAAAACATTAACCAAATGTATTTCAGCTTCATTCTTTGATTGAGTTTCCGTTTGAGCTTGTTTTTCTTTTTCCACGTATGTTTTAAGTATAGAATGAAAATTAATTTTTGTTTTTAAATTTCGTGCCATTCTTTTTTTTTCTCTTCTAATACATTTTTGAATTACCTCATTATTTTCTATTTCATTAACTAAATCATTAACCGTATTTATAGTTATTTCAAATAATATATTATCATGTTTGTTTGGATCTTCAAATAATGTCAATAATTTGGTTTCATCTGGTCCAACCAAACTTTTTTTTATAGTCTTAACATAAGTTATAGTCCTTGTTTCAACCAAAGAAATATTATTTTGAGAAGTAGAATTATTTACATTGAACACTTTTTGATATTCTTTTTTTCTATGTTCCATATATGTTGCTAAACTTTTAAAAGGTTTTTTATTGTGCTCATTATTAAATTCTACATATAGTCTTGACCATCTTTTGTTTATTTTTAAATATTGGTCTTTTGCTCTTTGATAATCGTTATAATTTTTGAATAATTTATCACTGAATATTGATAGATGGTAATATATTAATGGAAAAATACCTTTAAAATAATATTTATACATATTTTTTCGATATTTTTGATAGACCAAGAAATAATTTGCTAATTTGCCAGTGAATTTTCCATAATTATCAATTTGACTATTAAAATTAAATGTATAAAATAAATCTTCGCTTAATCTTTTATAATATTTATCTATATTTTTTGCCATATATTTTCTATTTTCTTTTGAATTTTTAGATAAAGATAAAATTAAAATACATCCAATATATTTCACTTTAAAATAATATTGTAATTTAAGAAACATTTTTGAATCCCTATAATTTTTGGTTTCAATTAATACATTTATTTGATTTTTTGAAAAAGGAGGTTCTAATTCAAATATAAATTTTATTAATCGTTTTATACTTATTAAACTTGATATATATTGTTTCAATTGCTGATTTTTTTTAATTAAATTATATGTTATTTTAATCATATAATAAACAAAGACTAATCTATAATATTCTATTTTGCAATTAAAATCAGTATTTTGAGTTGAATTTGATTTTGAATCTATTGTATTGCTTCTCATTGTTTTTGTAGGAACAATACTCCTTCTTGCCAAATTTCCAATCACTGAATCATTAATAATTACACTTGGTCTAAAATTCATATTATACATATTTGATGAAGTGACTATACTAAATATATCAAAAACTTTAATAATTTCATCAAATCTTTCCAACAATACTCCTATATATTTTTCTTCAGAAGTTTTCATAATAATATTTTTCATTAATTTTAACCATAAAGAATATTTTTTCAATAGTTTTTGAAATTTTATTTTTGATGGAAAAGTTTTAGTGGTTTTTATAGTTTTGTTAGTATTATTAGTATTATTATTATTATTATCTTTATTTGAATAGGTGAGGTTAGATTCCTCTTTTTGAAAATATGAACTATAATCATAAAAATGTTCATTTATTCCTTTTATATAATCTAAATTTAATTGCTCTTTGATTAAATCAATTAAATATTTTATATTATGATCTACAAATTTGTCATCACAAGATAATTCTACTATTAATGGAAGGAGACCAAATTGTAATAAATATTTATATTCTTTTGAAAAAATAACTAATTCAATTATTTTTGCATTTATATTAGGAGAAGTATTATGAATAAGTGCAATAAATAATTTAAAAATGATTTTAATTAATTTTTCTAATGCAATTCTATAAACTATTTGTCTTTCTTTTTTTTTATTACTTTTAGTCTTTTTATAATATTTAATATTTGTTTGTTTTTGTTTTTCTAATAATATTAAATCATTATTATTAGCAGTATCCATACGACTTTTGTCCATTTCCTGTAATTTTTCTTTTTCTATTTCAATATCTTCATCATCATTTTCTCCGGAAGGATATTCCTGTATGATTTCCTTCATTAGCGAAAATAAGATGTCTTCCATCTGAAAAGAATAAAAAATTTTTTGTATTAATTTTACTTCTTGCTCTCTATAATATGTATTTGATTCAAAATCAACTATCATGGATAAATATTTATATATTGTAGAATAAACCAAGAAAAAATCTCTTTTATCATATTCAATTTCATTCAAACTTATATTTTCGGGCTTATCCATATTTTTGATGACCACCGGTACGTGATCCTCAGTCATCCATTTTTCGGTCTTCTCTGCTAATAAAGACAATTCTTTAATTGTTACACTGCATAAATAATATTTTTGTAAATCATTACTTTTATATAATAATAATATATTTTTCGCACAATAAAATAATTCTTTTCTTTGAGAAATTAGTCTTTTAAAAATTCTTAATAATATTTCTGTCATTTCTGCATTTACATTCATTTCTAATATTCTTATGATCAATTCTAATAAATTTTTCAAAATAACTGAATTCATAAAAAATATCTCAAAATTTACATCAAGATTAGGCATATTTAGATTATAATAATATTCACTATCACGATAAGCTTCATTCATAAAATTTGAATTAGATGAAAAATAATTATTGGTCATCCCTTGTAATTCCTTAAATTTTTCATAATTCAAATCAATTAAAGAAGATTCCTCACTTATTAAACTATTATTTAATAGTCTCGTATTCTCTTCTTCTCCTTTATCTTTTTTTAATAATGCATTTAAAATATCATTTTCTTTGGAATTTTCTGATTTCATGAAAAATTTTGGAATATTATCATAAAAATTAATTTTATTAAATAATTGGTAATAATAAAATTCATCATCCATTAAAATATCTCTTATATTCGGTAAATCAAATAATTTTTGTTTTAATATAGGATATAAGTGTTCAAAATTATTTCCGACATTTTCTTTATCCTTTATTATTTCATCAATTAATTGATAATTTATTTTTAATAAATTTTCCAACAAATAAGCAATCATATCTTCAGATTTAATATCCATAATAAATTTAATAACTTTTTCAATTTGTTTCATAATATCAATATATGTTTTGTTCAATTCATTATTATCTTTTGTTAATATATCCTTAATTTCAATAAGAGTTTTCATTAGATAATTTATATTTGATTGAGTTAATACATCATTACTACTAACACTTTTAAAATTTTGAGAAATAATATTTTTATCTTCGGTATTATTATCTATATTAGAAAGAATTAAAGTATTTAAAAAAAAATCATTTATTCTATCTAAAACGAATAAAACATATTCTTCTCCCAAAGGAGAATCAAAATTATATTCAATAAATTTAAAACCATATTTATTATAAAATGAATTAAGATTTCCTATAAAGCCTTTTTTATTTTGATCATCTTTTGTTGATATTTCATTTAAAAGTTTATGCTCTTCTTCATTTGTGGATAATAAATCAGGTATTTCATCAATTAATTCATTATCTTTTTTATCATCTTTTTTATTTATGTTTTTTTCTGCTTTTTTATTAATTAATGATTCTTCACCATATATAACGTTATATTTAACTTCATCTTTTAAATTATGTAATCTTTGGTCTAAATTATTATTTATTACTTCTTCTATATTCATTGGAGAATAAACAACGTTTTCATATAAATGAAATTTAATTATATTATATATCATATTAATATTTGCTGTATTAACTGTAACAATCCCATATTTAATATTATTTAAATAAAATAATGATATACACAAAATTAAATTTAATTTATTTAAAGGTATATATGTTTTTATTTTTTCTTTCCCAATTCTTTCTATACGTAAATCAGGTGTAACTCTTTTTATCAATGTTGGATAAACATTCATTATATGTGGTTCAATATCTATATATACATAATTTAAAATATTTATCAAACCCGCTAATATCTCTTGGTGTAGTTCAACTTTACTTATATGAAAAATTAGATGATCTATAGGAAATATTTTTCTTATTTTTTCAATACATACATAATTTCTACCATAACATAAATTAGCGTATAAATTTAATTGCTCGGCTAAATATTTTATCACCCCTTGTTCGGCCAATAGTCGATTATTGCAAAATTCTATCAAATTACATTCGATATAATTTTCAATATATTTTTTTTCGTTATTATTTTTGTTTTTTTCTCTATATACAATTTTAAATTCAATATCATTGTATATTGGTTTAATTTTAATTAGAAATCGATCTTTTCCTTTATAAAATAGTTTTTCAAAAATATATTGCTGGTTGGAAGTTATACCAGAATCGCCTATTCTTAAAAATTTTGACAAAAGTTCTAAATTTTTGATTTCATAATTTTTGATTTCATCATTTTTATTTTTTGAATCACCATTTAAATGCGATAAGATTTTATCTATAATATTATCTTTTTCATCAATTTCACTATCTATATCATTATTTTTTTTAGTTTCATAATTATTTATTAAATTCATTATATTTTCATTTTCTGTTAATAAATCCATAAAACATTTTGCGGCTTCTTCATATTCTAAAAAATAATATAAAAATAAATTTTTATGTGAAAATGCAATTTTTTTATTATTATTATTATTTTTACACATTGAATGAATAAATTTAAAACTTTTTTCAATTGTTTTACTTATACTTTTAAAAGATTCCAAAATTAATTTATCTGCATTATTATTATTATTATCAAAAAAATTTTTTTTTTCAATAGATTTCATCGATTTACGCATAGGTTTTTTTACATCTATATTAATAGAACTTTTAATTTTTTCTACTTCCTTTTCATCATCAATTTTTTTTTTATTCTTTTCTGTATAGTTTTTATAAACTTCATTTAAATTTTGTGTGTATTCTAAATATTTAAAAGTTTTTTTTAATAATCCTTGTTCATTGAGGAATTGTTGTCTATAATACAATGGCTTATCGATTGAAGTATTAATATCATATTTCCTAGATAAATTATTTTGAACATAATCTATTATATTATCAAATGTGTCCACTAATTCTAATGCTTTTTCTTTTAATGTATTTAAATCAGCGAGAGTTGCCTTTTTACTTCTATGATCTTGTATTCTTGGATAATTCAAACTTCCAATATTATTATTATTGAAACTCATAACATTATTAATATTATTGTTATTCTCACTAATATTTGTTTTGATATTAAACTCTTTTTTTGTAGTATTATCATGTGAGTTTTGATTATTAGTTATTATATTATTAATGCTTGTAATATTATTGTTAGCAGTTGTATTTAATTCTATTGTAGTTCGAGGGTTATTGGGAATTTCACCTCCTAATAATTTTTTATAATCCTTTCTGATTATATAATCGATTTGTTCTGTTAAATGATGGCTGAAATATAATACGATAGAAATGTCCAATAGTTGAGTTGTATCTGATGGTATTATTTTTACTAAGTCAGAATCATATGGTACTCTACTTAATGTTAAATTATGAACAGATATCTTTTTATCTTGTTTAGGAGCATATAACTCATCACTAATAATTGGTTTGTTACTATCATCTCCTCCTATTTTATTATTCACTTCATCAAAACACAAAAACTTTTTTGTTTTTATATGAAAAATTCTCAAAATTTCATTATTTTTAATTTTATGAATTATTTCTTTTTTTTTATTTGTTTCATTATTAGTAGACTCATTTTCACTTTCATTCATTTCATCTGGATTATCTTTTTCTTCATTTTCTTCTTTTTCTTCTTCTTCCTCGTTATCTTCTTCTTCATTTGAACTCTCCTCAATTTCTATACCATTATCTTTAGATATTAAATATTCATTAGTTTCCAGAATTTTATAACTATCCATAAGCATCCAATTGCAATTATCATTAGGAATATCCATTAATATTAATTTTCCACTAGTTTTTCCTTGACAATCATTTTTTTTATCCTCTTTTTTTGGTAAGTTTTGTTCTTGCATATTTTTATTTACACTTTTTTTCATATCTTCATTTGCTTCTTCTATACCTAAATATTTTTTAGATGTAATATGACGGATTCTTATAGGTTTATGAAATTCTACAAATGATGGCATTTTAATCTCCATTTTTAATTTAATATCACTTTTTGTTTCATCATATTGTTCTATGTAGAAAAGACCATTAAGATTATTTATAGATTTCTCTTTATCAACTTTTTCAAATGATATTTTATAATTTTTGGAAGCATTATAATTTGTCGATAGTTGATTCATACGATTTATAAGAGATTCCTTATTTGGCATACTTGTTCTTCTTCTTCTATTTTCTGTAATCATATTATTTTGATTATCATTATTGATATTATCATTAATATTTATATTGTTTTGATTGTCATTATTAATATTATTATTAATATTATTATTTAAATTATTAGCTTTCTTATTTATTGGATTTTGTGAACGAGATATAACTGTATAGCTGCCAGTAGAATTTACATTATTATTTAATCGTTTTACTCCATCTGTAGAACTTATATTCTCATTATTATTAGCATTATCTAAATTTTGATTGTTTGGCTCATATTCATTTGTTAAGCCATCTGATTTTGTTGATGTTGCTATATTTAAATATCTATCAACACTTTGTACTACAAGCCATACAGGTATGGCAAATGATAAATTACTTGATGAAGGATCAATATAATTAGAACATACTTTTATTTGAAAAGTTTGCCCTTGTCCTTCGTTAAAATCCAAAATAAAATTATTATAAACTTGATTTTTTTCCCGGATTTTATCATATTTTTCATTTATTTCATTTTTTCCGGATTCATTTTTTGCGGTATGACTAACGTTTTTTTCTAAATTTATTGGTCTAGCAGTAAGAAAATGACTATTACTCCAAAAATTTTTCTCTCTTTTACAAATAAATATATTTTGATTAGAAAAAACATATTTCATATTTATATTAAAAGAACTAAATTGTGAAAAAAAAAAAATGCACTCATCAGAATAGGTTGGTGTAAGAACTAATGCACTTGTTTTATTATTATTATTTTCATTCCTTTTTACAAAGCATTGGGTTTTAAAGTGAATTAATATAAAATCATCTTCATAATTTATTGGCTTTTCCATAAAATTTAATAATTTTTCATTTTCTGAATAAACATTCTCCCTTGTTTCTTGAAACGCTTTTATTACTTTTGTTATATTATTTTTATAATCTGAATCAAATTCTAATGAACTTGATGTTTTTATCTTTTTTTGTAATAATGATATACCATTATTTAAAAATGTTTTATTATTCATGAATTCATCTTTCATTTTTGGAAATATTAAAAAAAGATAATCTTCAAAATCTTTTAAGTACATTGAATCATTAGATAAATCTAATTTTTTTATTTCTACATCAAATTTTCCTTTTAAAGTAAATGTACCACCACTTAATATATTACGTGCTCTTTTTTTTTGATATGTAAATTCTATGTAAATCAAATCTCCATATTTTATTTTTTGATGAATTTCATATTCTGCCATAAAATTTAATTATTTTTAATTATTATTTTTTAAAAATTTTGCAATAATTAATTAAGAAAAAAATAAATATAAAATTAAAGTTAAATAATAAATATTTTTCCTTTCATTATTAGAATAATATTTTTTAATAATAATTAAAAAAGTTATTTATAGACCTTA
>JAJJKP010003872.1:0-10702 GCA_023805685.1 Ostracodinium gracile
AGGTAGATATACCTTGGGGAAAATCCTTTATCAAAAATCCAAGCTACCTACCTTGCATAATTTCATAAAATTGAGTATGAAAAGGGAGGTGTTCTATTTTGACTATTTTTAAAATAGAAAATTTGTCAATTTTGAGGGGGGTTATAATAAGACTTTTATGAATATAATACTGTTTCTAAAAAAGGTAATAACAAATATATTATATGTAAAGGAAACCAAAAATTATTGTGTTTTTACAGTAGATTTTTTATTATTGTATTTATTATCTTTTTTTTAAATAAAACATAGATAAATACCCTAAAGGTCATTTTCTTTCATAATTCATAAAGAAAGTGATATATTTGATGAAAGTAATTCTTAATATTTAGTCGATTTTTTAAATAAATTATAACAGATATTTCATAGTATTTTGGGATAACTTAGGTGGAATATGTGTTAACCTAAATTTTACGGCATTAAAATAGTTATTTTATTTTTTTCCTACCGGCGTAAAATTTCTCTTAAATAGAGAATTAAAAAATGTAAAATTAATTTAGAATTATTTGCTGTTATATTTGTTATTAATTATATTCAAATTTCATAATAAATAAATTTTGTTTAAAATTTGTGGATAAAAAAATAATTATTTTTAATTTATTAAAATCAAAAATAAATTAATTTAAAATATAAAAATATAACTAAGAATCATGAGTACCTTTATGTTTACTTTCCCATTCTTCAATTTTAAGTGATCTTCCATTAGGAAACCACATAATTGATTCTTTATCAATTTGATTTTTTATATATGATTCTAATCCTGAATATTCACTTGAATCTTTATCTTCTAAATAAAACGTATAAAAGAAATAATTTATAATACTATGATCTTGTAAATGTTTTTCAAATCCTTCTTTTCCAGGATAATATTTTTCAATTTTTTCTTTATCCATTCCACAAATAAAGCAACTGGTTTTCATATCCCTTTCTTTATCTTCTCTTATTCCTCTTAAACTCTCAAAAGTATCAACAATTAATCCAGACACCATTTGCCAAACTAGCCAAACCATAATAATTGTATAAGAAATATCTAAAGCATATCTAATCATATCCCCTTGACTATTTTCATTACCTCCTTCATCAATAAAATTCCCAAGATTTCCTCCAGAAGTAAAAGTATTTGAATATATATATGCCATGCATATTACAGGACTATCACATGAATTCTCAGGCATTATATCCTGGAAGTTATAAAAAATTATTAAAGAATAGAAATATATTAAAATAAAGAAAAAAATGAAAGTATATGCCAATTGGGCAATTGGATCTACTATAGCCCTGAAAACATATTGCAATATTGGCTGAGATATAATAAATTCTATAAGATGAAAAGCAAAGAAAAAATTATGAATAAATATACCTAATAAAGCAAAAACCATATAAGCAAAAGCATATAATACTTTAATATCAATCAATAAATATAAATATATTAATATTTTTCTATAACTATTAGAATCTAAAAAATAATCTATACTATGTATTTCTAAATCACTCATGGTATTTATTTTTGATTCATACATTTCTTTTAGTTCATTAGTATATAAAGTTTTAAATATTAAAATTGCTTCACGTGTTATAAATTCAAATAATTTTATAAGACTAAATACTGCAATTATGCATCCTAATACTTTCAATACTATTGGGCTTGTTGTTTCATTTAATCCAGGAATTACTACATGATTAATTTTTTTTGAGTCATCATCACTGCCTGAAGTTTCAGTGTTAAATCCTATAAATATTAATAAATTCATTATAACAATTAAATAAAAACCAATAGATTGAACTTCATTTGGATAACTGTATAAATATTTAAATATTGCTATATTTTTAAAATATTCTTCCAAAGAGGATAATTGCTTAATTTTTTGATATATTTTATCCTTTTCATTCATTAATGACATTAATTTAGTTGGTGTAGAACTCCTTTTAGCATTATCTTCAAAGTTTTTTCTGATTTTTTCATCAAATCCATTAAAAAAAGATAATTTTGGGCAATATACTTTAAATACTATATCATCTTTTAATATTTCTATATTAAGAGAATTATTTGAATAAAAATTCATGGCTTCTTTTAAATATTCATAATTATCATATGATTCAATCTGTTCTTTACTTAATTTAATGTCTGGCTTCATAAAAGAGGCATATTTCTTAAATTCTGAATCTTCATTTTCAAAACTTAGTAAATTTTGAATAAGAAAATATAAATTAAATCCAGCCTCTGCAACTATTTTAGTGCTTAATTCATTTTCATCTATATCTTTACAATTACTATCAATGTATAAGAAAAAATAGATTTTGTTTTTTAATTTTAAATAAATTTCTCCACATTTTATGAAAATTAATTTATAATCAAAATCTCTCAATAATTTTTTTATAACATTATCCTTAGTTTTTCTACCTTCAATAATAGAAAGGAAAACCAAACTAATTTTAAATATCAATAAAGATTTTTGATAATCAGTAAGTTTTGTAAAAAGTTTATTTTGTTGAGGATTTTTACCCTTTTTATTTGTATCGATTTTTCTTGTATGAGTTTCTTCTCCTGCAATGAATGCATCTAATCCGCCTGATTTATAATAATCAACTCCAAATGTTGCTAATTCAGTGGTCTCTGTTTCTTTTTTGCTTGTAATATTACCACTTTTTGTATCATTTTTTCCAGTTGAAAACTCAGGGCTTAATATTATTTCTCCTAAAATTTTGTCGAAACTTTCAATAATTTTAGTATTTATTAAATATTCTTGATTTTTCTGACACGGCCCTTGCAAAAATTCACATATAGTATCTAACAACGATAAAAATCTTTGAAAATATAAATTAATAAAATATTCTGTGAATTCTTGGCTATTTTCAAAAATATTTGATAATTTACCAAGTAACATACTTAAATATTCTACTAAAATATTTACAAAATTATAAGAAAGTCTATTTGTTGATTGCTCTCTCAAGAAATTTTGCAAAGTTATATTATGATTTTCTGCCAATAATTGCAAGAATCTCAATATGTCTTTCATAGTATTCAAATTTTCCATATCTATTTTGGGTTCAATAATTGAAGTACTATTTTTTAAATATTCAAATACATCTTTGTTAAAAAATTGACTGATATGGAAAAAAAAATTATCACTATTTGGTAAAGATTGAAACAATTGAGCAAATTTTTTCTGAACATCAGTATTTCCTCCTTCTAATACATTATTAAAAAAATGTATTATAATAGGGAAAGTTTGCTCATTAAGTATATTATTTCCTTCACAAGCCATTTTTATAAAGATTTCAATTGAACCATTATTTAAAAAAAATTTTTGGACATGATTTGAAAAAATATCATTTAATTCAGCAATTTTATCTTTAAAGAAAAAGGTATATTCAATACCTTTAAGATCATTTAATAATATTTCTGGGGTCACTTCATTCAAGTCAGCCATTAGTCCTATTAATGAATTAATTTCTTCTGAATATTTTTTTTTTGCATAATTTTCCTGAATAAATTTAAGAAATATATTAACTAAATGTATTTCCCTTTCTTGACTTTGACTACTTTCTACAAGATCTTCAACATTTACTTCATTTTCTTTTGCTGATCTTTTTAATATCGCATGAAAATTAATTTTTGATTTTAAATGTTTTGCTAAAATTTTTGATTCATTTTTAATAGATTCAGTTACTATTTCATTATTTTCTATATCATTTATTAAATCAGATGTAAAAATCATTATCATTTGGAATAATATTTCATTTTCTTTAGTTGTATCAATTATTTCTTCTCCTTTTTGTTTTTCTTTAATATCTAAATATTTTTTAACATAAATATTTAAATTAGCTTCACTTCTAATTATATCTTTTTCTGTTGATATTTTAAGACTAACAAAAAATTTCTTTATTTCCACTAAATTTTTCTTAATTACTTTAAATATTTTTTTAAATATATCTTGATCTTTTTCTTTTAATAAATTATTAACAAGAAAACTACTCCATTTTTGTTCAGTTAAAAAAAATTCTCTTTTATAATTTGCAGATTCTTGTGTTGTCTTAAATACGCTTTTTAATCTATATATAATAGGGAAAATACTTACAAAAAAATAATTATATATTGTCTTTCTATATGATGCCACAAGTAGTTCATATCCATCTTTTATAATTGTTTCTTCAGTATCATTAAATGTTTGATCAAAATCATCTTCAACAACTGTTGTAAATAACAATGAATCTCTTGTTTTTGCCTTTTTTAATTTAGGACCTTCTTTTCCCAATTCAAAACTATCTATAAATGTTAAATCATTATTTAGAATTTCATATAATTCTTTTATGTTTTTACCTATGTTATTCATTTGGAATAAAACATGATATCCTAAATAATAATACATTTCAATTCCGACACCTTTTAATTTATAATAATATTTTAATTTTGGAACTAATTTAGTAGATTTTTCTAATTTTGCCTTTTTTAATTCATTTATTTTTTTTGCTGTGTATGGTAAAGGAATTTCAATAATTACTTTTCTTATATTATTAAGATTAAGTAAAGAATATATATACTCTTTCAATCTTTGACTTTTTTTTGCTAATCTAAATGCTATACTCAAAAAATAATAAGCAAATTCTAATGTATATAAATATAAACTATTTTTTTTATTATCTTCAAAATTAGGTAATGAAGATATTTCTTTATTATTAGTTGAATTCTTAGCAAAAATTGTAAAATAATCTAAAGTCTCAACAAATTTAGATATTAATATACTTAAATATTCTGCATCGGTTATTCTACTTATCAAATTTTTCATTAATTTCAATGATAAAATTGTTTTTTTTAAAATAATTTTATATTCTCTTATTTTTTTATATTCTTTACTAATTTTATGAAAATCAAAAAAATTATCATTAATTTTTTTGATATTTTCCATATTTAATTGTTCTTTTAATCTATCGATCAAAAAAGTTGTTTTTAATTTAACATATTTTTGATCATAAGATAATTCCGTTATTAATTTATTAAATCCTAAATCTTTAAAATAACTATAAGTTTGAGTAAATTCAATAACTTCGATAATACTTTGATTAGGTGAAGATTTATGTACTAAAGCTTCAAATAATTTAAATATTTCTTTAATTAATTTTTCTAAAGCCTTTTTAAAATTCAATAATTTATCTCTTATTCTTAAATCTTTTTCATTATCTTTATCTTTTATTTTCATTTTTGATACTTCTTCTTTAATTACATCATTTCTAATTGAATATAATTTTGATAAATTAACATTATTATTATTTTCCTGTTTATTATTTTTTTCTTTATCTTGTTCATCTTCAGGAAATTCCTGAGTTATTTCCCTTAATAAAGATGATAAAATATTTTCAATTTGAAAAGAATGGAAAATAGTTTGAATTAATTTGATTTCTTTTAAACTTAAATAATGTCCTGTATTTTTATCTATGAGCATATGAGTAAATTTATATAAAGTTAAATATACTGCGAAAAAATCTTTTTGTTCAGGTTTAATTTCATTTATATTAACTTCTTCTAAATCATGATATCCCTTTACGTTATCTAAAACTCTCTCTACTGTCATCCATTTTTCAGTTTTTTCCGCAAGTAATCCAAGTTCAAAAATAGCTACATTACATTGATAATATTTATCCAAATCTTCTTTTTTATATAATAATAAAACATTTTTGATACTTTCAAAAAGTTCTTTCCTTTGTGACATTAATCTTGTAAGCATTCTTAATAATATTTTAGTTAATTTATCATCAATGTTCATTTCTAGTATACGTGCTATTAATTCTTCTAAATTTTTAAATATTACTGAATTAATAAAAACATTGTTTAAATTTATTTCTTCTCTTGGCAAATTTATTTTATTATAAAAGTAGTCATCATCTTTATAATCTACACCATCTTTTTTTAATTGTTTTTTTTCTTGATTAAAAAAATCCATTTCACTAAAATCAATTATTTTTTCCTGATATTTATCTTCTGAAAAAAGACTGTTATCTAATAGATTTGAAGTTATTTTTTCATTAGTATTACCACCTAAAAGAATATTTTGATTGTTATTATCTAAACTAAAAATTTTAGGGATATTATATGAACAATTAATATGATTAAATAATTGATAATAATAATATTCATTATCTAATAATATTTGATTTATATTTTCAGAATCAAAAAATTTCTTTTTTAAATCATTAAATAAATCCATTCCAATTTTAAATTCAAATTGATTTTCTATTGAAAATAAATTATCAAAAAGTGATTTATTTGCCTTAAATAAATTTTCTAATAAATATATGCTCATATCTTCTTTTTTTATATCTAAAATATAATTAATTACTTTTTCTATTTGTTTCAATATTGGCTTATAATCATTTTGATTGTTTCTATCTTTTGAAAAAATATATTTTATGTCTTTTAAATTTTCCATTAAATAGTTTATATTTGATTGTGTTAAAATATCATTATTATTTGTACTTTTGAAACTTTGTGATATTATATTTTTATTTTCTGTATTATAATCTATATTATTGATTATCAAACTATTTAAAAAGAAATCATTTATACGATCTAATACAAATAACAAATATTCTTCACCAGTCGGATTTTCAAAATTAAATTCAATATATTTATATCCAAATTTATTATAAAATGAATTTAAATTTTTATTCTTATTAAATTTTTTATTTTTTTCTTTATCTGTTTTAGATTCACTGATTCCAGAATCTATTAAATCACCATCACCTTCGAGTTCATCCATATCTTCTTCCTTTTCTTTTTCTTTTTCTTCTTTTTCTTGAACATTTTTATTTGTATAATTTGATTTATTAATTAATATTTCTTCTCCAAGAATTACATTAGTTCTTACATCATCTTTTAAATTATGTAATTTTCTATTTAAATCTTCGTTTTTAACTTCATCAATATCCATAGGAGTGTAAATTACATTTTCATAAAGTCTTAATTTAATTATATTAAATATCATATTAATATTTGCTGAATTTACTTTTATCTTACCATACTTTATATTATTTAATATAAATAAAGACAAACACAAAATTAAATTTAATTTATCAAGAGGTATATAACTTCTAACTTTGTCCTTGTTCACTCTCTCAATTCTTAAGTCATTATTTACAACTTTTATTAATGAAGGATACACTGTGACCGAATGTGGCTCAATATCTATGTATACAAAATTCAAAATATTTATAAGACCAGCAAGAATTTCTTGGTTAAGCTCCGTTTTGCTTATATGATATATGAGATGATCCAATGGAAATAATTCTCTGATTTTTTCAATACAAACATAGTTTCTTCCATAACATAAATCAGCATATAAATTTAATTGAACTGCTAAATATTTAATGTTATATGTTGATTGAGTTTCACAAAAATCTATTAAAGATTTACTAATATAATTATTTTTTTCATTTTTAAATACTACAGTAAGTTGAATATCATCATATAAAGGCTTTATTTTAATTAAAAAATGATCTTTACCATTGATAAATATTTCTTCAAATATATATTGCTGATTGGATGTAATCCCAACATCTCCAGTTATTAAAAATTTGGACAAAGTTGATAAATTTTTTATATCATATTCTTTACATGAATTTAAATGATTAATAACTTTTTCTATAACATTACTATATGATTCATCAGTATATTTTGCTTCGTTGCTTTCTTTACTTAATAAATTCATAAAATTTTCATTATCTTTTATTATATCTAAAAAGCATTTTGAAGCTATTTCATAATCTAATAAATAATCTATAAAAATTTCTTTATTATCAAATACCTCTTTTTTATTGTCAACATGATCTTTACACATTGCTGAAATAAATTTAAAGCTTAAATGTATTGATTCATTTAAATTATTTATTATACTTTCTATAATATCTTTATTAGAATTATCAATATTATTTTTTGATGGTTGTTTGTTTTTACCGATACCTTTCGTTGAATTCCTTTGTCGAGACATTTTATCAGGTTTTTGATTATCAGTAATGCCTAATTTTTGTGGAGAATTGTTTAGGAATTCTTTAATTTTTTTAGTTTTTTCCAAAAATGAAAATGTTCTATCCAAAAATTTTCTATCTCTGAGAAATTGTTGTCTATAAAATATTGGCTTTCCTGGTGACATTGTTATATCAAACTTCCTTGAATAATTATTGAGGCAATAATCTGTTAAATTTTTAAAACATTTTTTAAGAATTTTGATATTTTCTTTTAAAACTTTTAGTCTATCTTCAATTCTATCTTTAGAAGGACTACTAATTCTATTGTTTATTGAATAATTTATTTCAAAACTAGTATTCATATATTCTTTTGACACTCTTTTTACTGCTGCTGTAGGTGCCTTAAATAATTGTTCATAATCTAAATTAATTATTGAATCTATTTTATTTTTGAATATTTCGCTATAATATAATACTAGTCTAATTTCCCAAGATTGATCACTATTTGAAGGTATTAATCTAATCAAATCAGAATCATATGGAGTTTTACTTAATGATAAATTTTGAACAACTGTACTCTTTTCTTTCATATTTATATCCTCTTTATATATTTCATTTCTAAGATTTTTTTTTTGACATCCAAATCCCAATATAGTATCATTTATTACATCAAAACATAAAAATTTTTGACTTTTTACATGAAAAATTCTCAAAATTTCTTTATTTTTGATTTTATATATATTTTCTTCAGTTTCTCCCTCTTTTTTATCAATTCTTTTTTTGGATCTTTTTTGATTTCTTTCTTCTTCTTCATCCGTATTTCTATTATAAGTGTTTTTTTCTAGATTTTTAAATTTAACTCCATAACTTTTAGATTCAAAATATTTTTCTTCATCTAAAATTTTATAACTTTCCATAAACATCCAATTACAATTATCATCAGGTTTATCGAATAATTTTAATGAGCCAAATGTTTTATCATTAGTATTAGCATTTAAATTACCTGCGACCCATAAATTATCATATGAATTTTCTATAAATGCTAAATATTTTCTAGTAGCTGCATGGAGGAATCTTATTACTTTATGATATTGTACATATGAAGACATTTTTAAATCTATTTTCATTTGGAGTTTATTTTTTAAATAATCATCAGTATATCCTTTTAAATTAGTTCTATTTTCACATTGTTCGACAAAAAATAGTCCATATATATTATTTAATGAATTATTTTTGTCTACAGAATCAAATGTGATTTTAATATTATTATCAGCTCTAAATCTACTTTTATCTTTATTTCTAGCCATTTTTCCTGAAAGTTTAAGCTTTTTCATAGAAATTGCTCTTTTTCTATTACTTAACTCAAATTTTTCATTAGCTCCATCTATATCTATATCATTATTTAATTCTTTTTTTTTCTGTAATAAGTTATCTTTTATATTGTTAGGATAAATTGTTAAATGTCTATCGATATTTTGACATACGAGCCATACAGGAGATGAAAATGATAATAAACCCGAAGATGGATCTATATAATTTGAGCATATTTTAATTTTAAAAGGAATCCCATCATTCTGATTATCAGCAAAATCTAAAATATATGTTTTTACTGTTTTTGTTTCTTGAACTTCATTAATATTCTCAAGTCTACTTTCTTCTTTTTTTTCTTGAAAAGCTTGTCTTGGTATATAAGTAGATTTTTGTCTTTTTCTTACTTCAAAAACTTTATCATCATATTTTGATGAATCATTGTTATTAATATTTGCATTAGAATTTCCAATGTTATTATTACTAATCACATTTGTATTATTATTATTAACAGATTCATTAGCTTTAATTAATATTTCTTTAGCACATAAAAATTTGCTGTTACTCCATAAATTTTTTTCTTTTTTACAAATATATACGTTTTGATTACTAAAAACAAATTTTGCATTATTATCCAAAGAACTCCAGGATGAAAATAGAAATATGCAATCATCAGAATAATTTTCAGTCAAAATTAATTTACCATATCTATTATTTTTATTAGTTTTACTCAGTGATGAGTCTTCCTCATTATATTTTACGAAATTCTGTGAATCAAAGTGTATCAAAATGAAATCTTTTTTAAAAAATATGGGTTGTCCTATCTCTTTTAAAAAATTATCTTTTTCATTATATATATCTTGTTTAGTTTCTTGAAATGCAGTAATTAATTTTGTTATATTTTCTTTGAATTCTGTATTATCTTCAAATATTAGTGTAGATTTCATTTTTTCCTTCACTGAATTTAATTTTTCTTTTAATATTGTTTGATTTTTTATAAAATCATCTTTCATTTTAGGAAATATTATAAATAGATTATTTATGAAATCCTTGTAATAAATATTATCATTATTAAGAGTTAATTGATCTACTTCTACAAAGCATTCTTTTTCTTCTATATTGAATCCATTTGCTCTTAATATATTACGATTTCTGTCCTTTTGAGATGAAAATTCTATATATATTATATCACCATATTTAATATTTTGATGTTGTTCAGATTCAGACATTTATTTTATTTGTTAAAAAAATTGCAAATCTTTAATTTATTTTATTAATTCTTCTAATATTTAAATTAAATATTTTAAATTTATTTTATTTTAATAAATAAATATATTAAATATTATTTATTATGGGGGTTGGGGTTTTGGGTTTTGGGGATTGGGGATTGGGGATTGGG
>JAJJKP010003873.1:0-10694 GCA_023805685.1 Ostracodinium gracile
AATCCCCAATCCCCAATACCCAATCCCCAATACCCCAACCCCCAAACCCAATAAAATATATTAAAAAAATAAATACCAAAAAATGTAAATTATAAAATTAAATTAATTTTTTAAAATAAAACTAAAAACAAAAATATTGATATAAATAATTGATCATAATGACAATGAATATAAGGAAAAACTTTTTTATTTTTCAAAACAAATACTTCATTTACTTTTTAATAACACAAACATTATTTTTATCAGTTCTTTCTACAGATGTTGATTGTAATATATGTGAATCTAGAGATAATGGAAAAAGTTGTGTTTTGAAAGAAAACGAAAGTGGGGATTGTACGAATTGCAAACCACATTTAGGGTTTAGTGTATGTTATTTTTGTTCAGGATTTACAGATACTAAATTTTATTCAATTAAAGATGATGGAACATGCGAGGTAAAAGACAGTTGTCAAAATAAGGTTGTAGAAGAAACAAGGGAATGTGTTGCTCAATGCTTACAGGGAACTTATCAAATTTATCAAATAGGTGATGATTATTGCACCTGGTGTACAGAAGATCAAAAAAGAGTGGTGTATAATGAAAATTTGAAAATTTGCAAATGTAAAGAATCTTTTAAAATAACACAAGATGGAGGTAAAAAGAAATATAATTGTTATTTATTTGGTGATGAAGAATGCTTTTTTGATGCAGAAACTAAAGAATGTATTAGTGAGAATAGTTGCACGAAAAAATTTTTAGTTAACGATGACAAAAAAGTTGGATGCTCTAATGAATGTTCAAGTAGAAGCGGATATGGAAGCGAGAATGGATATCCTTATTATTATAAAAAAGATGGAATTGAATATTGTTATAATGGTGGATGTGGAAATTTGGGGTCTGATCAAATATATTATGAAAACCAAGAAACTGGGATATTCAATTGTGTAGATGCTTGTTATGATGAAGATTTTATTGAAGGAAATAAATGTACTAAAGAATGCAGCAATGTTGATATGAAAATAATAATAGATTTATCTGGAACAAAAAAAATACAATGCTTAAGTGAGAGCGATTTCAATAATATACCAAATATAAATACTTATTACAATTATAAAACAAAATATTTTTTGAAAAATTGTTCTGATACACAAAAATTGAAATTATTTGATAATCGTGTTACTTATAATTATGTAATTGAAGGTAGTAATGGAAACCCCAGTTATGAATGTATTGTTGCATGTGACAATGGTAAATATATTAATGAGGCAACAAATAGTTGTGAATCATGTAATAAAAAATTTCATTATGAAAATAAGTGCATTGATTCCTGTAAGCAAAATTATTTTTATATGATTAAAAATGAAGATACATCGGCAGATGGGGGACAAACAGTTAATAATGGACCTCCATATGAATGTGTTGAAAAATGTCCACATTATATTTTTCAAAATAGTACAGATAAAATTTGCTATGAAAGTTGCCCCATGGAAACTTTTATTAATCATAAATCTGAATGTGTTTTATCTTGCAACAAACCAAGAGATAATAATAATTTAGGCTCAGAAGAAGGTTATATAACAATAATATTTGATTCAGATGACCATGAAAAATATGAAAAATATTGTTATTCATCTTGTTCTTTTAAAGGAAAACGTTATTATGTTAATCATAATAATACTTGTATTGATAAAAAATGTAAAGATGAGCAATTATTTTCTGCATATGACAATCCATATACATGTTATAATTCTTGTTCTGAAATTGGACAAGATTATAAATACGAAAAAGACTATATATGTTATAAAACCCAATTAACATGCGATTCTTATTACTATTACGATGAGAAAAATACAATGAAATGTTTAACATATACCGAGTGTTTACAAAAACCATTCCAATATATAAAGGATAAACAATGTAGAAATGATTGCGCTCCAGGTGATTATAAAGTAGAACCTTCTTATGGAGATACTGGTGCATTAGTAAAAATAGGAGCTTGTCTTTCTGATCCAAATGATTGTATATCTGGGGGTTTCAAATTTTATAATAATACAAAAAGAATTTGTAAAGATAGTTGTGATGAATACAAAACTTCTGTAGATAATCCAGCAAAAAATGAAAATGGGGAAACTTGCTTTTCTACATGTCCCTCTAATTATCCATATAAAAAAGAAAATGGTAAATTATGTCTTGAAAGATGTGATAATTATTATTATGGAAAAACATGTTTAGATGATAATGGTTGTGGTGATAAATATCATTTTGAAGATAGTAAAGAATGTTTGGACAGTTGTAAAATTAATAATAAATATTATTATGTAATAAAAGAAGATAATACAAAAGAGAGTACTGACAAAATTTGTTATTATTCATGTCCAAATGATTTGTTCGTCGAAAGTGCCTCATTCGATCAAACAGAGCCTTATCAATGTGTACAAGAATGCAATGGAATAAATAAATATTATTATGAAGAAACAAAAATATGTAGAGATTCTTGTGATATTTTATATAAATCTCAAAATGAAGATAATAAAATATGTGTAACTCAATGCCCCGCAGGCCAATATGTTTATAAAGATAAATATTGTGTCGATAAGTGTGATGGTTCAACTCCATATATATTAAAACAAAAATTATCTAACACAAATCCTTTAGAAGTAGAAAAATGTGTAAGTATTTGTCCTACTGATTATCCATTAAAATCTAATTCAACTAATTATTGCTTAAAAGAATGCCCTATTTCAGAAAGTTACGAATATGATGGAAAATGTTACAATAAATGCAAGAAGGGTGCATACGCTGATGAAATTGCAAATAAATGCTATACAAATGGATGTCCCTCTGATTTTAAATATTTCAAAATTGATAAAGATGGTGTTAATATTTGTAAAAAAAAATGCCCTGACACTGATTTCATTTCAAAAGAAGGCAAATGTGTAGAAAAATGCGGAAAAGATCAAAACTTTATAGGAGGAAATAATTTATGTTTAGATAAATGTACGGATAGCTATGGGAATTATTATAAAGAAGAAGAAATTGTAAATTCTAATGATCCAGATAATAAATATAAGATTTATAGATGTTTACATTCATGTCCGGAAAATTTATTAACTGTTAATGATACAAATGAATGTGTTTCAGAAAATTGTCCTTCTGATTCTGATTATTATAAATCACCTAATAATATCTGTTATACAAAATGTGATTTAGATAAAAGTTATCCTTTTTCGACTATAGATGATAATAATAATAAAGTTTGTGCTAAAAAATGCCATAATAATCAACCAAATTATAATATGACAGATAAAATATGTGATGTTAGATGCTCTAAACCAAATGATATAATAGATTATGACAATGCTTGTGTTTCAGAATGCACAAATACATATTATAAATTTTTAGATAAACAAGAAAAAAAATGTGTCAATAAATGCCCACCAGAGAAATATGTCGAAGATGGTTCTATTTGTGTAAGTAAATGTTCTGCTAATAGTTATATAGAAGGAAACGAATGTAGAACAGAATGTGAGCCAAATCATTTTTCAAAATTAATAGAAGATAATGATGGAGAAAAAAGATATCAATGTCTAACTAAATGCGATTCCGGCACTTTTTATTATGAAACAGGACCTGATAAAAATAAATGCATATATAATTGTACAAAAAATCATTTCGTAATAGTTGATACGCAAAAATGCGTATCAAGTTGTCCAAGTGGTTATAAAACTTATTATTTTAATGGATTAACTTCTGCAGTATATAAAAGGAATACTTGTGTTAAGTTTTGTCCAACTGATAAACCATATATTTCTGGTAGTAATTGCGTAAGTGATTGTCCGTCCACTTATAAATATCACATCAAAGGACAACCTAATTGTCTATCTGAATGCCCGAAGAATACTAAAATCAATGGAAATGAATGTAAAAGTTTTTGTGATAATCCAAAATTTTTGTCATATGATAATAAAACGTGTATAGATGATTGTTCGAAAACTAAATATAAATATTATGTTGAAGGATTATATTATTGTATAGATAAATGTCCTGACGGTTATTTTATTGATCGTAGTGATAGTTATAAATGTGTTTTGTCTTGTAGTCATGAAACAGATTATCTAGATTATGATGAATCTTTGAAAAAATATAAATGTGTTGAGGAATGTCGTAATAATTATTTTATTAATGAAAATAATAAAACTTGTGTAACAGAATGTGATGGAGAGTATCCTTTTTATGAAGAAAAAGATGATAAGAAGTATTGCATTAATGATTGCAATTATTTATTCCCAGATGGTAAATGTAAAGGAAAATGCGATACTGGAGAGGGAAATGAGGGTACAACGACATATAAATATTATAATTATGAAAATAAAACATGTTTAGAAAATTGTCCTTATTATCAAATGGCAATAAGTGATAATAATAATTATACATATAAATGCTATAGTAAATGCCCCGAAGAAAATCCATATTCTAATCGGGGTACTTGTATTAATAACTGCCCTACATCACCATTAAAATATATTAATTATACTACAAATGAATGCCAAGAAGGATGTGATAAAATGGTATTTATAAGTGAAGATGAAAATAAACATTTAACTTTTACTTTTTGCATTAATGATTGTGATGATCTTGGGCTTTTTAAAATGGGACCAAAAAATTGTGTAAGAGAATGCACAGGAGACTTGGTAAGTAATTTTGCAACAAAAACTTGTGAATGTAAAAAATTTTATTATATTGATGATAATGGAGCTGTGAGTTGTCTTAGTGATGAACAAGTGAATAATTGTAAAGAAGGAGGAACAGGTACAGAATGCTCGTATAAATATTTATTATATGGAACTTATCAATATTCTAAAGATTGTATTTGTGAGCATTGTGCTTTATCTCATGATGAAAAATATTGCTATACTTCAGAAGCTCTATATCCTAATAATACTGTTAAAGAAGGTAACAAATTAAAATGTAAATTTAAATATTATGAAGTTTCATCAGAATTAATGATTTGTTTGGGAGAAAAAGATTCATGCCCATTGGAATATAAATTTTTAAAAGATGAAAATGAATGTGTTAAAAAATGCAATATTGATAATGAAGATAACGATAATGATGGTACTGGTAATAATGGAGATAATAATGGAGGTGATAATGGAGGTAATAATGGAGGTGATAATGGAGGTAATAATGGAGGTAATAATGGAGATAATAATGGAGATAATAATGGAGATAATAATGGAGGTAATAATGATGGTAATAATGATGGTAATAATGATTATTATCTTACATACAACAATACATGTATAAAAAGTAATGGTTGTAGAGGTAAAAAATGGTATATAGATGAAAATAAAGTAATCCATTGTAATATTGGTAATTGTAATGGGGATTATCCCTATTTATTAGAAGAAACGAATCAATGTGTGAAAGATTGTCAGGAAACAGAAAATTTTATTCATTTTGACGGAAAATGTGTTTCAAGTTGTGATCAAAATACAATATTAAAAAAGAGTATTAAAAATATTTTGGATAATGGAAAGAAAGAATATTTCTATGAATGCGCTTATTCTTGCACAGGAGATTTTTGGTATAGAGATGAAACTGGCCATATAATATGTAATAACGATTTAGAAAAAAAAAGTTGTGACGCTTTAGTTGGAATTAATAAACCAATTTTAATAAAAGATACTAATGAATGTAATGCAACTTGTTCTTTTTTTAAATTTCATAATGAATGCTATAAAAGTTGCAATGATATGAAAAAATATTATGACTATGAGATAGAAGTTGTTGACGACAAAAAGGAATGTAATTGTAAATATTTATGGAAAATAGTTGAAGGAAAAAAAATATGTATGGATAAAAGCATTTCAGTATGTTACAAAGAAGAAAGTTTAAAACTATTACATAATGATACTAAACAATGCATTAGTTCATGTCCTGAAAATCCTGAAGATAATACTTATACAATTAAATTTAATAATACATGTTATAATGATTGTCCTCCTAATTCCCAACTAGACGAAAGTTCAGGACAACGTAAATGTAAATGTGAGAATAAATGGTATCAATATAAAGATGGTGATGTCGATATCGTGATTTGCCTTGGTGTAAATGAAGATTGTCCAAAAGATTTTTATCCTTATTTAGTAGATGAAACAAATGAATGCAAAGAAAAATGTGATAATTATATTTTTAATAACAAATGCTATCAAACTTGCCCAGAATTTACTGAAAAGGATGGAGAGGATTCAAAAACATGTAAATGTAAATGTAAATATGAAGAAAATGAAGAAAATACAGGAAAAGTTTTTTGGTATAAATACGTTAATGAAGGAAAAATAATCTACGAATGTGGATTAACTGAATGCCCAAGCGATAGGAAATATAGGGATGAAAAAACGAAAGAATGTTTATATTTATGTCCAGAAAAAACATTTCATTTCCAAGGCTTTTGTTACGAAAAATGTCCTAAAGATACAAAACCAATAAATGATATATCAACAGAATGTGTAGTATCTTTTAATTTTAGCAATCCCCAAGATATGAATCAATTAAAAGACAATGTTAAAAATAATATAGAAAATATTTATAAGAAAACTTCAGATTTAGGCTTAGTTTATAGCATAAATAATTCAACAATGCAAATTTATGGAGTAAATAAAAATAGAAAACCTAATACAGATTTATTAATAAGATCAAATTTAACTTATATAGATTTTAGTAATTGCATAAATAAATTATATGAACAGGTACCTGATAATCAAGATCTTGTCGTAGTAAAATATGATTTAGGTGATAAAAGTAATAGTGCAAATATTAATCCAGTTGAATATCAGGTAATGTCACAAACAGGGCAAAATATAAATTTGGGAGTTTGTGGAGAAAATTCAATTATAATTTCTTATCCATTAAGTAATATATTAAAGAGTTTTGCTAGTAATTCAAAAAGATTAAGAAATCTTCAAGAAGATGATAAAAATATTTTAAATATTGGAGAAAAGTTTTATAAAGGAAAAGATATATATTTAGAAGACGAAGAAATTGATAGTTTTAATCCTGAAAGTAAATTATATACTGATATGTGTTATCCATTTGAACTAAATGGAAAAGATTTAATTCTCGAAGATAGATTTAATTATTTATTCCCCGAATATTCTTTATGTGAAAGCAATTGTATATATAACCGAACAGATTTTATTGCAGAAAGAGTAATATGTTTTTGTTCTCCAAGAACAGACGTTAATTTCCAAAGACCTTTTGAACTTCAGAAAACAGATGCAAACGTTCAAAAATCGAAAGATAATCAAAAAGGTTCAGTATTAAAATGTCTTTCAAAAGTAAAAAAAGTATCGAACAGTTTCGGTCTTATATTTGGACTCATAATAATATTTGTAGAAATTGGTTTAACAATTTTGACTTTTCTTTATAATTATAAAATTTTCGTTGTAAGAATAAAAGACAAATATGATGTAGATGAAGGTAATAATAATATTGAGACCGAAAACATGGGAAGTATAAATAGTTATAAAAAAGATACCAAAAAAACTAATGAAGAAATAAATATAAAAACAAGTGAAAGAAATTTAGAAGCACCCCCACGAAAAAGCACTCAATTAAATAATACAAAAAATAAAAATAAAAATAATAAGACTAATGATAATAAAGATGAAAAGAAAAAAAAAGAAGGAAAAAAAAGTAAAAAAGAATCAGTGGAAATGGAAAAGGAGAATGTGATTGAAAATATTAGAAAAATAAATGTAAGAAAAGAAACAAATATTCTTGATGAGCATAAAGATAAAATTTCTTCATCTAATTCAGAAGATATTTATAGTGATAAAAATAGTATGGATACTATAAAAGAAATGGACGAAGATGAAAGTATTTTAGATGCGATTAAAATGGAAGAAAAATTATTAAGAGTTGATTTCGAATTTGCTTTGAATAAAAATAAAGCTGATTCTTTAGTTATGATTTTGACTGAAATTCTTGATAAAATATATGTTATTAAAGCTATTTTCTTTATTCATAAATATGAATTGGTTACTTTATATGTATCATTGTATTTATTATGGCATTTTCTATTGGTTTCGTTCTTAAGTTTATTTTATAATAATAGCGCCCTTCATAATATATGGATAAAAGATGATTATCCAAATATGAGTTATTATTTATCGTTTGGATTTGTTTCTAGTCTTCTTATATTTATTATCTATCGAGGATTATATTTCTTAATTAATAATGATAAACAAATACAAGATTTAGATTCCTTACCTAAAGACAATAAAAATGAAATTAATGAAAATATTAAGAAATTACTATTTTGGGCAAAAATTAAATTTATTATCTTTTATGCAGTTGATTTTATTTTATTGATTATATTCTTCTTATATCTTATTGCTTTTTGTGGAATTTACAATGCTACAATGGGACATCTTATAGAATCTTATGGAATTGCTTTAATTGAAATTCTTGTTATCAAAGTGCTTTATGGATTGGTTCTCGGCATTTTAAGAAAAATTAGTTTAGTTCATAGAATTAATATTCTTTATAAGATTGTTATGATACTCGATAAGTATGTAGCTTAAGTTTTATTATTATTATTATTAACTAAATAATTTTTAAATTTATTTGATTGTCTTTATTAAATAAAAAAACAATTTATTAAAAAAATATAATTATTTTATTTTTTTTATTATTTTATTTTTTTATTTTATAATTAAAATTATATAATTAATAAATAAAAATATTTATTAATTTAATTATTTTTAATTCCAATTATTCATAATAATTATATCAATATTTATAACAATAAAAAAAGAATAATTGTTTTTAAATATATTATATACATTAATTCAATAAATCATATTATAATATGATTTATAACAAAAGGTATGTGTCTTAATTATTTTCATTTATTATTTATTTAAGTTAATTAATTAACTTAGCAAAGATTGTTTTTAATTTTTATTGATTATTTTAAATTAAGTAAAGCTTATACTTATTGCTTTTTTGAAATATTACATGTTTATATTTATAAAATATACATATATAAAGATTAGTAAAAAAAATAATGTAATTAAATTTTGAATTTTATTTGTTTTCAATTGATGAATCACAATTATCATTTATTATACAACACAAAAATTTTCTAATTTTACTCTTTTTTTTAGTTTTTGTGCTTTCAGTATTAATTTCTGTATTTGCTTTATTTTCATTTTCATCGTCATTTGGCAATGTGTCTTTTTCTTTGTCTTTGATTTTTTTCTTATGAGTAGTTATATCACTAGTTTTTATGATTTTATTTGAAATTTTTTTTGCAGTTTTATTATCCTTTTCCAAATCCTTATCTTTATTTTTATGCTTATGTTTACTTTTATTATTATGCTTTTTATCTTTACTATCTAACTTTTTCTTATGCAGTAATTTTCCTATTTCTGCACTTTGTTTCTTATCTATAATTGACCTTGGAACTTTCTCATTTATTTGGTCTTTATCAAACCCTAAATTAATCTTATGAAAATTTGATTTCATAAAATATTCATTTAAAGCACTGTTTCTCCTTTTGGCTAAAGGAACCCGATTATTTTTATTAGTTTCGATGAATTTTAAAAAAGAATCATGAATATTTTTTTTTGCACTTTTTATTATATTTTCTTTATTTAAATGAGACTCATTTTCATATACATTTTTTATATAATGGATAAAGTAATTATTATTTTCTTTTTTTTTTGAATTTTTATCATTTTTTATTTTTATTGTTTCCTTTATATTGCTTGAATTTTCGGATGCTTCTGGAATATTTGTATTAATTATGTTTAGCTTTTTATTATCTTTACTTGAAATTTCTCCAGTATAATGGTGTTTGCCAGAAAATTTTGGCATTATTTTATTTAAACTATTAGAACTTATAAATTCCCTAAATTTAAGAGGTATTGAAGATTTCCTTCTCTTTTTATATTGTATTGGTGATTTTTTTAAATGTTTTCTTGCTAATTTAATTGTATTTTTTTTTGGTGTACTTCCTGGTGATTGGATATTCATATTTATTTTAAAATATTTTCTTTTTAAATACTATAAAATATTACTTAATCCCCATAAAATCTTCTTTTTTTTAATACTTAAATCCAGCCTTTGAAAATATGTCCATTATTACTATATAATGAGGGGGATAAGTCTTGTTTTACTATATTTAACTTTTCTATATTTAATTGAAATAATCCAAACTATGCATATGTCAATTTAGGACCAACTAATAATTATAGAACAGTTAAAGAATTATAGTTATTATAGCAATTAACCTATAGTAAGGAAAATTTAGGTTTAAACACATATTAATCATTAATATTCAATAAAAAAAAGATGGGATTGGAGATTTAATTAATAAGGCTTCTTTGATCCCCCTAGTAGTAGAATCATCTAATTTTTTTTGAAGTATACTATAAAGTCCATTAAAAATGGATTGTGAATTTCAATTATAATTATACCGTAAACCTCACGATAATCCCCCCCCATCCAAAATTTCCAAAAATACCGATTCTATTTTTATTCTAAATCCCCCTAATTTTTACTCCCCTTAATCCCCCCTCTAAAAATTGTCCAAAAAAAATGCTTGTCAGGAGGGGGGATTATCGTGAGGTTTACGGTATTACAGTATTCTATCTTTGTGCCCCCCTCCTCTGGAAAAAATTTAATCAACAATTTACAAACAATTT
>JAJJKP010003874.1:0-10688 GCA_023805685.1 Ostracodinium gracile
AATCCCCAATCCCCAATACCCAATCCCCAATCCCCAAAACCCATTATTTTCTTTCATGGGAAATTTAATTAATTAATAAAATAATTAATAAAATAATTAATAAATTTTAATACTTACTTATTAACACATATATTTAGGAAATAAAATATTATATAATTTAATTTTTTTTGGATGTGCCTTTTTAGATTTTTAATTTTTGACTAACAGTGTCTAAAGCATTTCTATAATTATTTTGAATATTTCCTAAGAAATTTTTTAATTCATCAGTATTTAAAGCTTGTAAAATAATGTCTGTTATTTCATCGATAAAATATGCCTTTAATTTTTCAATTATTTCATCGCATTTTTCTTCTATGTTAAAATCGTCAATTTTGTTTCTCATTTCTCCTAAATTCTTAATTATTTCCTTTTTTTTATTATTATATTTACCAAAATTAATATTATCTAAAGGTAATATTTGATTAAAGTTATTATTTAAATTATTTATAGCATTAGAGGTATTATTTATCATATTATTTCCTTGATCTTTTATAATTCTTATATTATTTGAAATATTTGTTTGAATATTTGAAGTTATATTTTTAACTAAATTTTCATCAACACAATTTTCAAATCCAGAAATTAATTTCAAAGGTATATCATTGATTTGATTGTATTCATCTCCAAATATTTTTTTTCCATTTATAACTCCCATATTATTAATCAAATTATGATGTTTCAAAATACCAATAACTTCATTAACTTCATTTTTCGCAAGTCCACACTGTTTTTCAAAAATATCATTTAAACTTTTTATTTTATCACAATATTTCTCTACGTCTCCGAAATCTTTCATAAATTCAAAAAATTTTCCTTTTAAATTATCTAAAAAGTCACTAATTCCAGAAGATAATAATTTTAATAAATTATTTTGAGTAGATTGAATAATATTCATTAGGGCTACTTCCCATTTATCATCATTTAGAATGCTTTTAATTACTTCTATAATAGTAGTCATAATAGTTTTTATCATACTTGTAAAAGCTCTACAATATGTTTTCATTTCTTTGTATAAAGTACTTTCCCATTGATTTACTCCATTTATTACATCATATGTTAACATTTGTTTAAATTCAATACTTTTCTTTAAAAATGTATTAATAATATTATCAAAAAATTTCAAACATTTATTTTCAATAAAATCTTTTATCTTCATAATTGCCTTATTTATTAATTCTTCTCCAAAAACTTTTTTACAAATATAATTAGCTCCTTGTTTAATTAAATGATTGCCTACTTCTTTTGCTCCTGATTTTATTAATTCTTTAAAAGAATTATTTGTTACTCCCATCTCAGGCTTTTCAAATATAGTTTGTCCTGTTATAAAACCCACTGCAAAACTTACTGCTAAATTAATTAAATAAGCAAGCTTTCTTTTGCCGACTTCTTCCCAAGAAAAAGATTTATTACCAAGTAAACAATCAATACCATATTTGATATCAGCTAATCCCTCTTTCATTAATCCGAAATCATTTCCTAAGGTCAATTTTAGCATACAGCCTCCAACGAATTCAATAGCCCCTAAAAATATGATGCAAAATATACCAAAATAATCTTTTTTTGTTTCAATTTCTATTTCATAATAAAAATCAATTCCTAAATCTCCTAAAAAATTTAAACTATCAAAATCATTATTAGATATGCTTTTAACATTCTTCATTGAAAGATGTATTATTTTTTTTTCATTGCCTAAGGTACTTTCTATTTTTTGGTAATTCTCATTCAATTTTTGGAGTAAATTTTGTAACGTATTTAATTTATCATCAATATCTTTATTGAGATATTTAAATTGCTTACAAATCATATTTTTTTTAGCTAATGAAGAAACACATTCTATTCCTTGAATTTGAGGAAACATTTTTCCTTTAATTAAATCTAAAGTTTTTTTTATAGATTCTAATCCTTTTTCTTTATAATAATCAGTTTTTGTGTTATCTAAATGAGGTAATTCATCTAGATAATGCCCATAAAAACAACAATCTTTATCTCTTTTAACTGATTCTGAATAATGTTTTCCTTTCAAAAAAGTGAAAGGATTGAGTATTTCATTATTTTTTATTTCTTCCCTCATTTTTTCCTCAAATTCTGAATATTTTTTTAAAATTTCTTCTTCCCTTCCATTTATGTTGCCTTTTTCCAGATTATTCTTTTTTATCCAAAGTCCCCATTTCTCTTCTAAATCTTTTAATTTTGCATTATTAAATTTATTTAATTCATCATTAGCTCTTTTAGACGCTATATTAGCTAATAAATCGAAAAAATTGTTAGGTTTTTTTTTTTCAGTATCCGAATCATCAGAATCACTAGAATCATCAGAGTCACTTGAATCATCTGAATCATCAGAATCATCCTCATTTTTTGTTATTATTTGTGTTTTTATTTCGTTATATAATTTACAAAATTTTTGGAATAATTCACCCATGAATTTTATATGAGATAATTCTTTATTTTTAATATTTTCTATTCTTTGATCTTCCTTTTGGTCTCTTTGATATTTTAATAATTCAATTTTCTTTTCATCATTCACAATTAAAATCCCTGAACCATCTGCGCCGGATCGTGCCGTTCTACCTGTGGCCTGGTCTTCTATTCTTGTGTTATTTGGAAGAAAAGTTAATATCACATGCATGCCACCATTATTTTTTACAATTTCATTTAATTTAATATCTGTTCCCCTTCCAGCTAGATTAGTAGCGAAAATAACATCTCCTTCTTCATATGTAGATATATTTTTTTTTAATTCTCCTAAGTCATTTCTTTGGTATTTTTCCATTTTATATTCTGGATATCCTGTTTCCTTTAAAGCATTATATAATTCTTCTGTTTCTTCAATAGAATAGCATATTAATAAAATAGTTCTTTTTCTTTCAATATTTAACTGTATATCATTGATTATTTCTTTAATCCAATCTTCCTTTTTTTTATATTCAGAACGACTTTTTAGGTAGACCATTTTACTTGGCCTAAAAGAAGGAATTATGCATGTATTAACTTCAAATAATTCAGATAATAATTTTTTAGATGATTCTGTACCTAAAGTTCCAGTGACACCATATATATTATTTTCATCTTTTGAAATATATAATCTTAAAAAGTTATAATGCGATAAAAATGTTGTAGTCAAACCTTCTGGCTCTAAGGGTAATCCATGTTTTATTTGGAGAAATTGACTCAAACCATCGCTCCAAACCATATGCAAATTAACTACACCTGTATTTTGATAATCAACAGGAGATATTCTGTATTTATCCTTAATTTTAATTCCATTCTTTTTCAAATTTTTTATGGTTTTTGGAGGAAGTTCATCTTTAGCAATAACATAGTCAACATTTTCTTTTTGGTAATGTTTAGCTTTATATGCTTCTTTACACCATGGTTCAATTTGCATTTCTATATATTCTTTTAAATTATTAGGTATTATCATATAATCTTTTTTCCTACTTTCATCAATAAACTGCCTAGTAACTTTTATTAATTGATTGACTACTTCTTCTTCTTTAGAATTTGGCATTTTTGATTCTATAATATTAAGATTATTATATATATATGGATATATTAATAATAAAAATGAGTAAGAAGGAAAAGGACTACTTAATCTTGTAGAAGAACCTAAATTATCAATGCAAATACTATCAACTTCATCAATAATAATACATCTAAAACCCCTTTGTTTATTTTTTAATCTTTTTCCTTCATTATGAAATATTTCTCTTAATATTTCACCTTCAAATCCCATAGTATCTCCGTAAACTATATTTTTTTTATAAGCATTTTTCTTATCTGTATTTGATACTGATAATCCAAATATTTTATAAAAATTTTTTTTCTCTTTTGCATCTCTTTGGGCTAAAACAATTGATGAAGATAAAACATCTACATATTTATTATATAAAGCTTTTACTGTTGCTAAAACTGCTACAATTGATGATTTACCTTCTCCTGTTTTAATTTGGGCAAAAAGCCCTTTGTTTTTCGGAGATAATAAAATAATGAGAATTGAAAATAATTGTACATCTCGGAGTTTAAATCCATCAGGAATTTTTTCTGACATAGTATCTAATTGGTAAGCTCTGTAAATAACAGCTAAGGATTCAATCAAAAATATTAAGTAGTCATCTCTATTTTCTTTTGCTTTTGATATTATTTCTTTTAAATGTTCACTTTTTGCCCATTTTTTAATATCTGATTTTTCAAAATGTTTAATTTTTTTGTTTGTTGAAATATTAAAAATATAATCATCATATTTATTCAGTATTTTTTTATGTATAGTTTTTAATTGATCTAAATATTCATCAGATAATTTTCCTTCATTTCTTATTTTTAATTCATTTATTATATTTTCTATCGGATTATCAGTAGTTTTATTTATTACTTCTTGAATAACGCATAATTGTTTTATAAGAAGTTCTAAATCTTTCTCTGGATATTTATTAATTATATCTATTATATTTTCCTTTTTATTATTTTCAGTTTTTAATTGTAATTTAACTTTTTTAATTTCATCTATTAATAAATATAACAAATCTTTATTATTAATTTTTCTTTTCACTTTTTTTATAAAGTGTTCCACATCTTTAAGTTTCCAATCAATTACAACAAAACAATAACAAAAATTTTCTAAAAACATATCACCTAATATATTTTTGTTATAAATTATACTAAATAATTTTATTTTTATTATTAAATCAGTATAAGAATTTGCAGATTTAAGTTGATCTATAGATATTAAAAAAAGTAAAACATATTGAATATCTTCTTTTGAAAATAAATCAAAAAATTTTTCCATTCCTTTTTTATCATCAGAACCTTCGAAGTCTAATTTATTAATTATTGATTCAACATAATCCAATAATATTCGATTTCCATATAAACGTTGAATAAAGTAATTACAATTATCAGTAATATTTTTCTCATTTAATAAAATAGTTATCCATTTTTTTCTTATATTTTCTAGAGATTCTGGTGATTTATCTTCAAAATTAATGGAATCAATATCTATTTTCAATAAAAATTTAGATAATAAGTCTTTAATTAATTGAATGGGGTATGCATTCGAAAAAAATTGAGAAAGACAATAATTCAATATTTTCACCATAATTTCTGAATATTTATTCAATGATTTTTTTTGACATAAATCATCAATGAATTTAGCATCAATATTCAGCAAAGAAATATAATAATCCACTAATATTGTTGTTTTTGAAAGAAATTCTAATATTTCTTTATTATTATTCATTTTTTTAATTTCTTCAAAATCTTTTGAAAATTTCGATTCACTTAATTTATTCATTAATATAATATTCAAATCTTCTTCTATTTCATTTCTATATATCCAATATAAAATAGTTATATATTCTTTTTTTTCAATACAAATATCATTTATAATATTTATTAAGCCAGTTTTGATACTATTTCTTAATTCATTGAATTTATAGTTCATTATAATTTGATTTATATTAGTATTATTTATGTGCTTTAGTAATCTTTTTGCTTCAATATTTTCATTATTAAGAATTTTTGGAAGTAACTTAATTAGTCCTTTCTCTTTTTCTATTATTATATTGATATATTCCGCATCTATTTTAATATTTTTCTTTAATATTATTAATATCATTTCTATACATTCATCAAATAAGTTATCATTTTTTAATCCTGATATTATTTTTTTCAAATATCTCTTTGGTAAAAATTCATTTTCTTTAATATAATTGTTCATAATTTCAATAATATTATTGATAGATTCTTTTTCTAATTTAATTACCTCAAATACAATTCTTTTTTTTTCATATTCATGCAATTGCTCTATTAAATTTTTTTCTTCTAGAATTGATATAATATTGCTGGCTACTTTATCATCATCTGTTTTTATTTTTTGAATTAATTTATTTACATTTTCCAATGATAATATTTTATTTTGATTGAGATATTTTATTACAATTTTTGTTGCAATATCTGTACTTTTATCATAATTATCTATTATTTTATCTATATTTAATTCATTTATAAAATATTCATGTTTTTCAATGGTCTCATAAATGCAATCCATCATATCATTTTTCTCAATATTATTGTGAATCATTTCAAAAAATTTTTTGTTCTTAATACCATTCTTATTAATATATTTTTTAATTTCTTTTCCATTTTTTCCATTTTCGCAATTATTATTATACTCAATAAAATCAGATATAATTTTATTTTTTGTTAAAACATTTTTATTAATTTTTTTAATCATAATAATAATACTATCACTAACTAATACTCCATTAATTATTTTTTCTATATTTTGAATATTTTTATTTAATAAATCATTTAATTCATTTTCATTCTTAAATTGAATTGAATTCAATAAGCACTTTGATAAAATTTCAAATAATTCTGAATTATATTTATTATTGAATTTGTCCCAACTTAATAAATCAAATAATTTATTAAAATTATTATCTTTAATATTGTTTTCATCAAAAATAGTTCTTAAACTATTTGCTAATTTAAGAATATCCTCCTTTTCTAGTTCCTCACTATGTTCCTTTATTATATCAATGCAAATATTTATTTCATCATCATCTGGAGAGCAATGATTTTTTGATAAAATTGAAAGTCCTGATATAGCTAAACTAATCTCTGATTTATTTTTATTTTTTTTATAATTGTTTAATGAATCAATAAAAATATTCATAGATTGACTTTCTATTTCATTATTATCAACAATGTGAACTAAAGTAGCTAACAATTTATTGATATCTTCTTTGTTTGCTCTTTTATTTTTAACTGTTTTAATCAAATTATCAGATATATTTTTATTTAAATTTATGCCATTATTTGTCATTTTATTAATTACATTTAATGTTTTATCAATAACTTCTTCATTATTAGATTCTAATAAATTTGATAATGTATTTTGAGTATGATTATTTATATATCCATCTTTTACTAAATTTTCTATATTTTCCAAAGATTTAATTATGCTCTTATCTTCATTTTTGTTTTTAATTATATTTTGATTATTTTTTTCTAATTCAAATATTTTTTTTTCTTTATTTCCTAAATTTTCTTGATTTTTTTCTAATATCTGATAAGTCATTTCAATTTTCATATCTTTATCTAATATTTCACTTGTATTACTCATTTCACTTTTTACACTTGAATTATCATCATTTTCTTCACTAATAATGTTTAATAGATTATTTGAGGTTTCCTTGGGCAAAGGTTGATTTTGAACAACATTGTTTAAAATTTTTAAATCTCTTTTAGAATTAATGTTTTTAGATATATTATTTATCATTTTTTCTGGTAATTTTTGTTCCTTATGTTTATCAAATAAATTATCTATTATTTTTACTGTTTCTTTCTTTAAAAATTTATCATATTCTTTTGAATTTGAATCTTCTTTGTTTTCTAAAAGTGAATTTAAATTATTTAAATCTTTTTCAGATAAGCCTTTATCAGAATTAGCAATATTTTTAAGACACCCTAAGGCCTTTATAGTTGTTTGTTTTTGTTCTTTTTGAGTACTATTTAGTACTTTTTTATCAGGGTTAATACCTAATTTTTTCATTCTCTCATTTACCATTGTTTTAAACTCTATGTTATTTTTATTTTTATCTAACAAATCTTTAATCTTATCATTACATCTTTCTTTTATTTTTATGATTGTATTTTCATAATTGATTTTTTTCTTTTCTTTGAGAATTTCTTCTGTATCTTCTGTATAATCATTATCTTTAATATAATTAATTAAAGATTCTTTTGTTTCTTCTTTTATTTTCATTTTATTATCTATAAAATGATTCAAAACATCTATACTAATTTTTATAGATTCATTTTTTTTTTCATTTCTTAAATTGGTGTCAATTATTTTCATTGGATTTTCAATATCGTTTTGATTTATATTTTCTATTTTTTTATATATAGATAATAAATTATTTTGCGTCGTTTTGTCTTGGCTTGATATCAAAGAATTTGATATTTTATTTTTCATATCATTAGCTAGTTTTATATTGTCTTTAAGAGATTCTTTAATTAATTCTGATTTTTTAGCTGATATTAAAATTTGTTTGCAATCTAAAACAGTGTTTTGTTCATGAGTTGAATTATCATTGTCTTCCTCTATAATTATATTATTCTGATTAAAATTAGGTTCTTCGTCTTCCATATCAATGTTATTTATATTTTGGATATCATCCATAAGAGAATTAATATTTTGAATATTTAATAAATCATTACTATTTTTATTTTTATTTTTTACACACTTCAATGTAGTATCTAATGTTTTGATTAAGATATCATCGTTTTTTGAAGATAAATTATTTTTCAAAAAGTTAATATCTTTATCTGATAATTCTTCTATTTTTCCAATTATTTCTAGCCTATTATTTTTTAAAAAATTATTATTTGGGTCTTGTTCTAAAGCATTATCAATATTTTTTTTAGCTGAAATAATATCTCCTTCTTTTATATCAATTAATGCTTTAGTATTTATTAAATTAATATCTTTAGGATTTTTTTCTAAAGCCTTTTCACAAATATTTTTTGTCTCATCTATATTATCATCTATTAAATCTTCATTCATTATTTCACATATTAATGAAATGGCATTATTTTTCTTAGAAGTATCTTCTGAATTTAAATCCAATTTATTTATATAATCTTTAATATTTTTTTTCCCCTCTTTTTGCTGTGAAAATAAATAATTTTTTTGCTTTTTAATTATTTCACTTTTTAATTTTTGATATTTTTTATCCTTTTTTAATAATATATCACATTGTGATAATGCCTCTTCGAATTGATTTTTTTCAATATATTGATCTATTTTTTTTTCTATAAATAAATATTCAATATTAGACATAATTGTTTTTAAAGAATTATATATATCTTTTAATTCCTCTTCAACATTTAATTCATTTATATCTAAAACTTTAATTGATTTATAAATATTTTCAGCCTCATCATTTCTTTTATTATTCAATAATTCTTTTATTTTAATACCTGATAAAATAATTTTAAGCTGTAAATAAAGAGGCTCTTTATTAGGTTCGACTAAATTAATTATTTCATATGCTTTATTTATATTATTTTTTTCATAAAAAAAAAGACATATTTCATAAATTATACTTTTTTTTTCCTCAAAGTTTTCTCCTTTTATTTCTTCAATTAGTTTATTAGCTAATCTTTCTGTGTCGCTTAAATTTAAATATTTACTTGATTTAAATTCTAAAAATTCAACTCTAATTTTATCTGTATTACAAAATTTTGTATTTGGAGCCTTTTGTATTTCTATACTTTTATTATAAATTTCTTGATAATTCTTATTTTCAATTAATGTAGGTAATAATCCTAAAAAAGAATTAAATAAATTTTTTCCAAATATTTCATTTGTCTCATTAGATTTGTTTAATGCTTCCATAAATAATATATATGCTTTATTATAATTTTTTTCCCGAAAATATATACATCCATCCTTATTTAATATTAAAGCTTCAAATCCATTGGGTTTATTATTTATTTTCTTTAATAAGTTTATTTTATTATGGCAGTCTTCATAATTACCATTTTCTAAAGATTGATTTATTTGTTTGGATATAGTGTTATATAATAAACTTATAAAATTATCAGTAGGAAAATTATTAGTGTTATTGATAAATTCTATAGCTTCGTTAAATTTTCCTTCCCCAAGATATCCTAGAAAATTTGCATAAGATTCAAAAACAGCCAGATTGAATATAAAGTTAACTGTGTATGTGTTTTGAGTAGAACTCATTTGAATATATTTTTAAATAGCTGAATATATATTAACATTAAAAATAGTTAAGTAAAAATTTTATAAATAAAATATAAATAATAAGCTATTTTTTTCTTTTCTATTTTATTATTCTATTTTATAACAACTATTTATTGAAAATTAATGACCCAAAGAATCTAAAATAATCAATATTGTTTAGAAACAAGCAGATTACAAAAAATTAATAGAAAAAAAACAAAAATTATTAGAAGCTTTATTAAATACTCTGTATCTTATAATATAATAAAAGGTAAAAAGACACATAAAAGAAAATATATGATTCATATACAATATATATTAAAATGCAAACAACAAAAAATTGAACAAACAATAGAAGAAAAATACAACATTAATTCAAATGGCTCAAAAGAAATTAATTTAGGAATAAATTTGAATGCATTAATAGATTGCATTAGAATTAATATGCCAAATTACAGAAAAGCAAATAGGTTTTTTGGTGTAACAGTCCTAGAAAAGGGACATTTTAAAAATTAAAAATAAAAAAAGAAAAGAATCATTAGGCAAACCGAAAAAGAAAAGAAAAAGTTGAAAGCATAAATCAGACAACTCTTTAATAATGCATGGGCTTTATAAAAGATAATTATAACTTAATAAAATATAATTTTAAAAAATAAAATAGAAAAGAATAATGCTTCAACATATACATAAACCATAGTAGCAATTATTGGAGCAGGAGAACTTTTTGGAGCTTCTGAACCAATAATAGGTGCTATGTGTCCCACATTTGGACTCATTATAAAAAAATAAAATATAAAATAAAAAAAATAAAAAAGAAAAATTAATAATAATTATTAATACTTATTATTTATTTATATAGATTAAATTTTGGTTAAATAACTAAAATGGGGAT
>JAJJKP010003875.1:0-10677 GCA_023805685.1 Ostracodinium gracile
CCCAATCCCCAATCCCCAATCCCCAATCCCCAATCCCCACTATAATAGAATAATTAAAATAAACATTTAATAAATAACTAAGTAATATTTAAATAGAAAATATAATTAATTAATAAAAAATAAAATAAATAATTTTTTTTATTCTTCATCTTTACCAAATTGTTCTTCTGTAACATCAATTAATTCAGTATATTTCATATCTCTTATAATATTTATAACCATACACATTTGTGTTAATAATATTCCAAATTGTCTTTTAGTCAAATCTGGATCTAAATATAATTGACAATATTTATAATTAGTAAAAATATTTTTAGGTTTAGCTTTTAATACAACATAAATCAAAGGTTTTATAGTATCATCAACTCCTAATTCATTTTTCCCTGAACAAAATGCTATCGAATTTTGCAAAATACCAAAAGCTTTAGCAAAACATTTAATTTTATCAGCCGGGGTGAATTTGTCATCCATTTCATTTATATATTTCATAGAAGTTTTCCACATATTTTCATTTACGATATTTTTATCTTTTATTATATTTTCGGGTTTAATAAAATCTAATCTACAACATTTTTTATAAAATTTAATATCTTCTTTTGATTTTTTTGTTGGAAATAATTTATCATATAATTTAATTAAAGAATGATTTACTAAATCAATACATATATTTTCAATTTCTTCTTTTGAATATTTTTTTAATAGTTTTTCTTTTCTTATTATAACTTTTAGATTTTTAATAAAAGTTTTTAATGATTCACCCATATTAGATTTTTCTTCTAAATCAAGTATATCTTCGACTGTGTCTTCGGATTTCCTATAATCGGGTATTAAGTCTACTAAATTCATTAAATAAGATTTGCTTGTATTTTCTTCATAATGTACTTCTTTTATTACATTTTCAGTCAAAGAATATTTTACTTTAAAAAATGAATTTATTTCTAATTTAGAATATAAATATTCAATACATTTTAGTTTTTCCAAATTTCTTATTTGTTGGAAAGTATTTGATATTATCATATTTGTTTTTTCACTTCCTTTTACTTTCATATTTAATTGATTAAGAATATTATTACGTAAAATATGTATATTTGATTCTGCATCTTTTATTAAATCTAAAAATAAAAATTTATAATTATCTTCAATATATATGGATGGTAAAAGATCTATATGTAATTGTATATAACTACAACAATATAACATTTTTTGGAAGTAACTATCCGAAGAATTTGAACCTAATTCATTTTTTACATTTAATAATATATATGGTAATATATCAGTTTTAAAATTTGGATCTTCTTTTTTATTGTTCATATCATCATTTTCATTTTCATTATAATCATATATATCATCATTTATTATAGTATCATATTTTACTTTAGCTTTATTTTTTAGTATTAAATCTATTAATTGTTGATTATGAATAAAACATTCTTTTTTAACATGCATATATGAAGGTAAATATTCTTTATGTAATAAATTGGTATATGTTAGTATTTCTGATAAACATTTTTTAAATCTGGAAACTTCTTCGTCTAAAAATTTTTCTTCAACAGGTGGATTTAATCCTATAAAGTTATCTTTTAAAATAGATTTTATTTTATTTTCAAAAGAAGGTAATACATCTATTTTTGACATATAAACAAACTGTTCAGTATTTTCATTTTCTTTTTTTGAAAATATGAAATCCCAAAATTTTCTATTATTTAAAATTTTTTCAATTATTATTTTATTATTTTCTTTTTTTTTATTAATTTCGTTTTCTTTTTCTTTTTCATTTTCTTTCCCAACATTTTTGTCTTTTTCTTGTTTTTTTTCATTTTCATCAGATTTAGTTTTAATTGTTAATAACGAATTAAAAATATGTCTCATACTAGTACAAGAAAAACATATACTTTGAAAATAAAATCTTTCTTCGCTATTTTCGGTAAAATAATCATAATTAATGTTTCTATTTTCATTATCTATATCTTTAATTGTTTCAGTTAATCCTTTTATTGTATCAGGTAATTTTATATTATATTCGATCGTTTGAACAATTTCAAACACCATTGGCATTATTTCAATAATAAATTGATTATAAATTGTCATATATACATCTTCGGATTTAAAAAATAATTTTCCCGTAAGCATTACTTGTAAAATATTATAAATTATAACTAAATTTTTTTTAGTTATTTTTGATATAATTGCATTTGTTATAATACCATTATAATTAATATTTTCTAATACTGGTAAAATTATATTACCTAAAAGAAAATTTGCTTTAATCATATATCTATTATATAGAGATAAAACTATATTTTGATAAGACAATTACTTTTGGTTTAGAAATTGAAGTAGAGAATACTGATAGTAAAGTTGTTAGTGATTTAGTTATAAATAATTTTTATAATGATAGAGTATATTCTAAAAAATGGTATTCTACTACTGACTCTTCTTTAATTTCTGGAAGAGAAATAAATTCACCTATATTAAGAGATAGTTATAGTACATGGTCTGATTTAAGACATTTATATGTTTTATTAAATAAAGTTGCTTCAATAGGGGATAATTCTGGTGGTCATATTCATGTTGGGTCTCAAATACTTGGTGATAATGTTAATAACTGGTTTAATTTTATTAGATTATGGTCAGCATATGAGAATATTATATATAGATTTTCATTTGGTGAATATTTAAATGCTAGACCAGTCTTATCAGTATATGCACATCCTATATCTATGATGCTATGGCAAAGTTCTGTTGCTTTATTAACAGAAGATATATTGGATTTAGAGAATTTATTAGATGAGATTACCGTTGATAGAGATCAGGCTATTAATTTTGATAATGTAGATGAACTAAATGCAGGTGAATTTATTAAAGGTAATACAATTGAATTTAGATGTCCTAATGGATCACTTGATCATGTAGTTACTCAAAATTATGTAAATGCTTTTATTCATATGCTTTTATATTCTAAGAATAGTAATTTTGATATGGATACAATTATTAAAAGACATGATTCTATATATTATAATTATGATAAAATTGAATTTTATGAACAGATTAATCTAGAACAAGCTCTAGAATTTGTAGATTTAGTATTTGATAAAAATATAGATAAAGTTTATTTCTTAAGACAATATTTAAAAAATATGGAGATATGTAATTATGAAGGTGGATTATGTAAAGCTAAGAAATTTACTAGATCAATACTAAGTAATAAATAATTTTTTTATATATTTATTTACTTTTTATTTACAATATTTTATAATATGTATTAATTTTTGGGGGGATAATATGCTATTACCAAAAGAAGTTCCTTTTGTCTATGGAGCTAATGTTATTAATAGAAAGATTATTAATGCTGATGGTAATTTTTTGGGATTATCATTTAACAATCGATATGTCATAACTAGAATTCCTTATGTAAGCGTTTACTCATTAGATACTTGTATAAGGACAATTATATCTAGCAACTTATCTTGTATTTTTTATACTGTTGCGTACTCTAAAGAAGAAAATATGGTTAAATTTTATACTAATAAAAAAATATCTACTTCTGAATGGGATAAAAAGGGATGTAAAGAACGAATTGATTTATCAAATGAAAGTGAAGTAACAAAAGAGATTAATAATGTTATGAATCAAGATGTAAATATGGATTCTTATTGTATTTCTTTATATGATGTTTCTATGCTTTTTAAAAAAATAAAAGATGATTACGATAATACTATTACAAAACATTTAAAAGAATGTAATTCGTTATTTAAAGCTAAATCTATTAACTCAGCTATTTCATTTCTTTCATTTGATTATGATAAAAAAATCATGGATCTTGGAATTTATGACACTGATAGAAATTTTAAAAAATTATTAATAACTAAAAAGAAAGGTGAAATTGTTTTTGTCATTAATAAATCATCTTATGACTTAAGTGTATTAGATATTATTCGAGATGAATTATCTAAATTTTATGATGATATGCTTAGTTTTTATGAATTTAATGTAACAGAACATCTAAATATGCCCTCAGTTAATTCTAATTTTTTAATTAATATTCATGATTTTGGAGTTTCTATTACTGATAATAATCCTTCATATAGTAGATTCTTTAGTATACTTTCAAAAAGTTATTCTGATAGTTATACTTATGATACTTTTTTAGTTATAGATGAATTTTATGGCAAAGAAGATGAAATTTTTAAAAAGATTTATATAAAAATTGATAAATGTCCAGAATGGAGTAGAGACTTTTTATATAAACTAAGGAAAGAAATATTAAAACGTCAGTATAGAGAAAATATGGATAAATTTTTACAACAAATTCATTTTCAAAGTAATAATCCTTTAGTAAAAAAATTATTTCCATGGTATAATTCTGAAAACAAATAATTAGAAATATGTTATACTTTTATTGTAGGAGGAGATAAATATGAATAATGAAAAAGCTGATGCTTATACATTAAATACAAAAGAATATAACGAAATAACTAAAGCACACAATGATTTTGATAAAACAATGTTTGGTAAAAAAATTAAAATGTTTACGAAAGTTTTATCAATATTTTGTATACTATTTATCATTATGGCGATATTTTGTATTGTTCTTAATGCAGTAGGTGAAAAGAATTTTGATATTTTTGCAGCAATATGCGGAGGATTATCTTTTGTATACGTTGGTTTAATTATAGTATCACTTATCTTATATGAAAGCATGGCAATGAATTATAATAATTATAAAAAATAGCAACTCATTAATATTTTAATAAAAAAACGACTTTTTTAAGTCGTTTTATTTTATATTGGTGGAGTCGAGGGGAATTGAACCCCTGTCCAAAAGTATTCTTCAATATTCTTCTACAAATATAGTTAATTTATAATTTTTACAAATATCTAATAAATTAACAAAATAAATATTTGCTATCCTATTAAATTCATTATATCTTATAGGAATGGGATATAATATAACTTACTATATTAACTCCATCTTTTACTCGTAAGTGAAAGTAAAAGTGAAGTCTGTGCCGCTAAATTAAGCGTATGCAACAGCTAAATTATTACTGTTTCCAGTTATTTTTGTTTGCCTTTTAACGAGAGACACTCGATTTGCAAAATATTGCATCTTACTTCTGTCGAAGCCTGAACGACCCCATGTGTTTATAATTTTATCATTTTTAATAATATATGTCAAATTATTATATTATTTTTAATATAATCATATTTTATATAGAGGAGGGGAGATGGATAATAAAATAATTACTGAAATGGTTTCTGTAGCTATTTTTGCTAGTATTATATCTACTGGCTTTATACAGAAATTAAAGATTACTTTTGGATTATCTAATTATTTAAATAAAGTATTATCTTTAGTATTTTCTTTTATATTGGGATTTTTATTTTCTATTACTTTTTATTCTTCTAATATTATTTACGATTTATGGATAGGTCTTTTTACTTCGGTTGGAGCAGAAACTTTATATAAGACTTTTAAAGGAACATTAGGACTTGAATCTAGTCAAAAAAAGGAATAAGATTTTTTCTTATTCCTTTAACTTAATGTTACTGTTTTTGAAGTCGTAGCTTCGGCAGATTCATATGTTGCTATATATGTTATTTTGTATGTACCTGCTGTTAGAGCATTAACTGCTGTTACTAATTCTTCTTTTGTAGTATAAGTTTTTAATTCATTATTAACAGTTAATTGATATTTAACAGTCATTGTATTTAATACATCTAATGTATCATAATATGCAGATTTGAATCCTGTTTCTACATATGTTCCTACGGTAGTAGTTACTATTGGATCATTTAATACTATTATTAAATTCTTTTGTACTGGTTGAATATTTTTTAAATCAATACTTGATCCAACGCTGGCGTTACTCTTATATGTTTCATGTTCTACTTTTACTACAATAGTAGTTGAACCATTTGCATTTATTTGATCTGGTGTAATTGTATATGTATTATTTTTTGTATAACCAATTAAAGTTAATTCTCCAGTACTATCTTTTCTATATATTCCAAATCCAATTTCTCCATAAGCAAATGATGTCTTTTTACTACCACTTACTAGAACATCTGGTAATTTGAAACTTTTTGTTACTGTATCTGTAAATTTTGTTGTTCCTTTTCCAAATACTTTTTGACTATAATACTTTTTGTTGTATTCTTCAGTAAATATTTCTGGAACTTCATAATTCCAAGATAAGATATGATTTAATCCAATTTTATTTGATGTTAAACCAGTTACTTCATTTAAAGTTTGGAATCTTGCTGATACTTGGCTTGGCTCTGTTCCTCTTACAAAATACTCTGTTGCAATTAAATTACTTGGGGTATTTTCACTTGGTTTTTGTGCTGGCCATGTTCCAACTTCTACTTGGGCTGCAACAACGTTACCTGGTTTTTTGAATCCTTTAGTATCTTTTGGAATTAATTTCATTACGTATCCCATAAGTGATTCTTTAGGTCCATTTCCTGTATTGTAACCTTCACTTACATCTTTATATCCATACCACAATGAAACGGTATATTTTGATGTATAAGCTATTGTCCATATGTCATTAGTTGCTCCACTTGGTAATTTATATTTTTTAATTGTTTCTGCACTATAGTTACTTGTTCCTGTTTTAGCTGCAACGTGTGAACCTGATACTTTAGCACCACCACTAAATCCAGAATTTGTAGCTGATTCTAGGATATTATTAATTATGTAAGCTGTGGATTCTTTCATAACACTCTTTTTAGGATATTTAAATTCTTGTATTTCATTAGTATTTCTAAATTCAATCTTAGTTACTGAGTGTGGTTTAATATAATATCCACCATTTGAGAATGCTGAGTATGCTCCAGCCATTTGTAATGGGGTAAATCCTTCAGCTACTCCTCCGATAGCATAGGCTTCATTTATTGTATTATCAACGTTTCCAGCAATAATTCTATAGTTTTCTGATGTTTTATCTAATGATACGTCTAATCCTAAATTATAAGCAAATTTTTGTGATTCTTTAACTCCAACCATTTGAATTGCTTTTACTGCTGGTATATTTCTTGAATATTGCAATGCGTAACGCATTGTTACTAATCCTTTATAGCCATTATCCCAGTTATTTAATTTAACACCATTAGAATATGTCCATGATTCATCATTAAATAGGGTATAAGTAGATAAATTATTCTTTTCTATAGCTGGTCCATATGCAAATATTGGTTTTGCTGTAGATCCTGGTTGACGATATGCCATTGTTGCATAGTTAAATGTATTTATACCAGTTCTATTTCTTCCTGCTCCCACGGCAGCAATTGCTCCAGTTTGTGAATTAATAACGGCAATTCCAGCTTGTACTTTATCATTTTTCCATTTATAACTTGTTTTTCCAGCATATATTTTATCTAATCCATCTTGAATTGATTTTTCCATCGTAGTATATATTTTCATTGGTGTAGTATATGGATTTTGTCCAGTTAATTCTTTTACTTCATCTACGACAGTATCAACAAATCCTTGATAATTATTTTCTTCTGTCTCTTTCTTTAATAGTGATTCAATAGTTATACTTTTAGCTATTTCTGCTTCTTCATGTGTTATATATCCATGTCTTTCCATAAGAAGTAATACGATATTTCTTCTTTTTGTTGCTGCTTCTAGGTCATAGTATGGATTATCTTTTCCAGGAGATTGGAATAGTCCAGCAATCATAGCTGCTTCTGGTAATGTTAATTCTGATACATCTTTATCAAAATAATATTTAGATGCAGTTTGTACACCATATGTACTTCCTCCAAGATAATAACTATTTACATAAAATTCAAATATTTTTTCTTTTGAATATTTCTTTTCTATCTTAAATACGGCAAGATATACATCGTGGAATTTTCTTACAATCTTTTCTAGGAAATTCTTTTCTTGTCTTCCTTGTTGCGTTAAATTGTTTTTAGCAACTTGCATTGTTAATGTACTAGCTCCACCAGATTCATCTCTTCCAAGCATTTGTAAGACGGTTGCTTTAGAGAATCTTAGTAAGTCAACTCCATTATGTTGGAAGAATTTTGAGTCTTCAGTTGCAACAATCGCATCTATTAATACTTGTGGTAAATCTCCATATTCAACACTTTCTCTTTTTTGTGAACCAATTGTGGTTATTTCATTATTATTAATATCATATATAACTGTTTGGTCATTTACTAAGAATGCATTTGTATCAAATTTTGGAGCACTCACTACAATATATGCAAAGAACATTGCTACTGCTAAAACTCCAAGTATACAAAGTAATAATAAAAGTGTTAAAAGTCTTTTCCAAAGTTTTCTTTCTACTTTTTGTTTCTTTTTCTTTTTATTAGTTTTCTTCTTTTTTCCTTTTTTCTTTATACTAGAATTATTTTTCTTATTTTTAATATTTTTTCCTTTTTTAATCTCAGTTACATTTTTTCTTTGACTTAAAAAACTAAGAGCTTTAATAAGTTTTTTCTTTTTCTTCTTTTTGACTTTCACTTTTCTTCACTCCTTAATAAGTATATTATAATCAATTTCTTTTAAATAATCAATTCTTGGTCTATATTTTAATTCTACTTGTTTACAGTTTTTTAAAAAGTAGGTTAGTGGTATTGATTTTCTATCATTATTATTTAAAAATTCTATTAAATCTTTACCCATTAATATAAATGTTTTATTTACATAGTTAAATCTAACTATTAAGAATGTAATACCTCCATAATATAAAACATTTTTCATATGTTCTATTTGATGTTTATGAATATTTTGTAGTGGTAAACTTGTTTTATTATTAGTTTCTTTAGCATCAAATTCAATATATTTTTCTTTATATATTCCACTATAATCTAATGTAGATTTTTGTTCATAAAAACCATCTTGTATTCTTTTTTTATCATTAGTTACTTTTAATACTTTTATAGGTATTGGTTTTTTATATATTAAAGCTATTTTATTTTCTTTATAATAGTCATTTGTGCTATTGATATCTTCTTCTAGAGTCATTCCTCTATTTCCATAGCTTATAAGTTTTCCGTTTTTGATATATAGCATTTTATTCACCTATATAATTATACTATAAAAATGATAATTTTTCTATGTTAATATAATATTCTTCTTTCTTCTTTTAGCATATTATATTTTTGAAATGAGGGATTTATGATGAAAGTTTTTACTTCTTTAAAATTTATTAATAAATTAAATTGGCTAATTAATGATGTTCCTAATATATATGCTAGTGGAAATGGTATATGGTGTACTTTATATAAGAATAAATGGAGAATGGATTGTGTATGTAGTATTAAAGGAATTTTATGGGGGTTTAAAGCTGATAAAAGGAAAAAACACGGTGGTGCTATATATAAATCTAATGGGGTAGCTGATTTTACTTGTAATGGGGCTTTAAATTATTGCAAAGAAGTTAGTAAAGATTTTAATAATATTATTCCAGGGGAATACTTGTGTATGAAAGGTACTAAATATAATCATTCTGGTATTTATCTTGGTAATAATAAAGTATTTGAGTGTACTACTAGTTTTGGTGCTAATAAATGTATAATTACTAATATTGATCATAATGGTGTTAGGTCTTATAACGGGAAGAATAATTTAAGGTGGACTTATCATGGCAAACTTATTTATATTGACTATAGTAGTAATAAATCTTATTATGAACTAGCTTCTCTAGTTATACAAGGTAAATATGGTAATGGTTCTGTTAGAAAGAAAAAACTTGGTTCTAATTACCGAAAAGTACAAGATATTGTAAATGATATTATTCGTTATAAGGGAAATTCAATCGTTGATTTATTAAATAAAATAGGTATAGATAGTTCTTATAATAATAGAGAAATGATTGCTAAATTAAATGGTATTAATAATTATAGTGGTACTGCAACTCAGAATATTAAAATGATTAAATTATTAAAAGAAGGTCTTCTAAAAATATAAATAGTACTTTTGTACTATTTTTTTATAACAAAAAAACCCTATAATAATAGGGTTAATTTCTTAATGGCGGAGTAGGAGAGATTTGAACTCTCGCACCAGTATTCCCGGTCTACACCCTTAGCAGGGGCGCCTCTTCAGCCTCTTGAGTACTACTCCAAAAAACGCTTACATGATTAATTTTATAATATCATGAACGTTTTGTCAACCTTTTTAGTAATTTCTCGCAACGTACTCATCATATGTTAGTCCTGATTCGTATACTTTTTTGGCTAAATCCTCACCTAGAAATCGATAATGCCATTCTTCATACATGTATCCAGTTATTGATTCTTTTCCTTTTGGATATCTTAAAATAAAACCATATTTATATGAATTATTTACTAACCATGTATATTCTTTATCACTAGCACTTATAAAACTTCCATTACCATTAACTATATCCATAGCAAGTCCTGTTTGATGTTCAGAATAACCTGGTCTAGCTGAATATGTTTCAGCTTCAGCAAAACCATCTCTGGCAACATAATTATTATATAAAGTTTTCTGGTAAGAATAAGATCTATATCCAGAACCTCCACCTATATATATTTTATCTTTTCTTGCTGCTTCACACATTTTATCAAATGCTTCTTTGGCATCACTTTTAATCACCCTCTCCTACTATAATGAAATTATATCATATAATTTTTATTTTTTAAATATATTTTAAAAAAAATAGTTATGTATTTTACATAACTATTGATTTT
>JAJJKP010003876.1:0-10650 GCA_023805685.1 Ostracodinium gracile
CCCCAATCCCCAATCCCCATTATATTTAAATTCAATTTGAAAAAAAATTAATATATATTAATATAATTAGTTTATTTTTTTTTCTTTTTTTTTAATATTAAATAATTTTCATATAATTAATTAAAAATAAATGGGATGTTCAAGTATAACATCAAATGCAGAGAAGAAACTATCAAAAATATTTTATCAAGTTACTTGCAATAATGAGACATTGATAGGTTTTATCTGCAAAATAGAAGGTCCAGTTTCTTCATTATTGCCAGTATTAATTATACCAAAAAATATTTTTCAAAACGAAGGAATAAATAAAATAGACAATATTAAATTAACATTAAACGATAACCTCAACAGGAGCTTTAATATCGAAATTGGAGAAAACAGGATTTATTATATTAATGAAAATATAACAATTATAGAAATTAAAGAAGAAGGCATTAATTTAAATGATTCTTTAAGAATAGAAGAAACATATGAAAATAAACAATTTAACTTGATTATAATTACAAATTTAAATAAAATAAAAGGAATAAAAAGAGAAGAAATGCAACCAACTCAAGAAAAGGATAAATTCACATATTTAGCAAATAAATCTGATATACCATTAGGTTCTCCTATAATTAATTTAGATACATTCCTTTTATTAGGTTTCCATTATCAGGAAATAAATAATTCAAAACAAGGAATTTTTATTAAAAATGAAATTGATTTGTTAAAAAATTCGTGGCGTTATGTGAATGATCTTAAAGTTAAAATAAAAGAATTTAAAACCACTCCCTTGGAAGAAATTGATGTTCAAAATTTTGAGTTAAAAATTTCTCATTACTTTATAGAACAATTTAATCAAATAAAAAATAATTTTGGCCTATTTTCAACTATGAAAGATTGGTTCGAAAAAGAAAAAAATATTTGGAAAAAATTTGTTCCTATAATTAAATTTCTTAAAAGTGATTATTTAAGAGAGCGTCATTGGCATGAAATTACTTCAGAATTAAATGCTAGAGATTTAATTCATGATGAATTAACATTACAAAAATTAAGTGATTTAAAAATTCAAGATAAATATGACAAAATTCAAGAGATTGCTGATAAAGCAATAGCAGAATATAAAATGGGTAAAATATTAGATGAAATAGATTATAATTGGTGTCAAGCTGAATATCTATTCAAAGATTATACTCGTGTTCCTGGAATTAAATTAATGTTTATAAATGAAGAAAATTATGAAATCCTTGAAAAAAATATGCAACAAATACAGGGGATGATAACTAATAAATATAAAGATTTTTATGAAGATAGGATTGAATGCTGGAAAAATGATTTAAATATAATAAATGAAGTTTGGGAAGCTTTGAATGAAGCCCAAAAAGTTTGGTCTTTATTAGAAAGCTTGTACATTGGCTACATTGATTCTGATGAAATTAAAAAATTATTACCAAAAGAAATAGAAGAATTCCAAAAAATTGACCAAGAATTTAAAGAAATATTAAAAAATGGAGAAGAAATAAGAGTAATTAAGTATTTTTCAAATTCAAAATATCCTATTCCACCTCAAGAAAACTCAAATGATCAAGATAATGGAGATGAAAGTGAAGAAAAAGAAAGAAGTATATTAGATTATTTAAAGGATATATTAGTGCGCTTTTCTAAATGTGAAAAAGATCTTAATATATTTTTGGATATAAAAAGACAATATTTTCCAAGGTTTTATTTTATATCAAATTTAGATCTTTTAGATATCATAAAAAATAGTGAAGACCCTATGTTAATTAATAAGCATATCACCAAAATAATTATATCTATGGAAAAAATAGTAATGGAGGAAAATAAAAGTGGAGATATAAAAAGAAGACCTAGTGCCAAAGAAATGGTAACAAGAAATGGAAAAGAGACAATTCCATTTGATTGTCCATTCCCATTAACGGGTAAAGTCGAAGTTTATTTAATAGATATTCTATTACAAATGAGAAAAACGATTAAAGAAGCTGTTAAAAAATCAATAATAGAAGTGGATTCAAAGAAACAAATAGAATGGATTGAATCTACCCCATCTCAAGTTTGCTTGTTAACAGATTTAATGAAATTTGTTAATACAGTAGAAATAGCAATTAAAAATTTAGTCAAAAAATATAGATGCACTGAGAGAAACTTTACAGATTCTATCTAAATCTTTAATTTCTTTAATTGAATTAGGCTTAGGAGATTCCAAAGAAGAAGCAAATGTAAAAAGAATAGTTTTAATTAAAAGAAAATTGCATTATAGAGATGTTTTAGAAAAACTAATTGAAGAAAGAGTAAAAAGGATTGATGATTTTATATGGCAATCTCAATTGAAAGCATATTGGGATTCAAGAAAAGATGATTGTTATTTAGAAATTTTTGATTCTTCATTTTGGTATGGATATGAGTATTTAGGTAATGGTGAACATTTAATTGTAACACCTCTAACAGAGAGGATATATGTTAATGCCACTCAAGCTCTATATTTAAAGAAGGTATGTTCCCTTGTAGGGCAGACAGGTACAGGAAAAACAGAAACAATAAAAGATTTAGCATCAGCAATGGGAAAAGCTTGTTTTGTATTTAATTGCTCGGAACAAATGGACTATAAAGTTATGGAGTCTATTTTCAAGGGTTTGGCTGCATCTGGCTCTTGGGGATGTTTGGATGAATTCAATAGTCTTGGACCTGAAGTCTTGTCTATATGCTCTACATATTTTAAATGTGTCATTAATGCGTTAAAAAGTGCAGATAGAGAATTTATTTTGGAAGAAAAAAAATGTCAATTAGATCCAAGTTTCGCATTATTTATTACTATGAATCCAAATTATTTATATGCTTCTAAATTACCTGAAGATTTGAAAACTTTATTTAGACCTATAACAGTTTTTACTCCAGATTTTCTCATGATTTCTGAATACTCTTTTTTAGCTGAATTCTCTGATAGTAAATATATGGCTAAAAAATTGGGTGTTTTATATTCCTTATGTCCAGATTTACTTAGTAAACAAGTGCATTATGAATGGGGTCTTAATTCATTAAAATCCCTAATAGCTTATGTCTTTGCATATAAAAAAATAGAGAGAAATCTAACTGAATTTCAACTACTTAAAAAAACTATTAGAGATTTTTTCATTCCAAGAATAGTTCAAAATGATATTCCTATTTTTGATGAATTTTTAGATAATTTGTTCTGTAAAGTAGAAGTAGAAATAGAAAGAAAAAGAGATATGAAATTTGAAATGAAAATCCAAAATGCATGTGATGTAGTAAATGAAAAAAAAATTGTTAAAGATATTGAAGATGATGGAATTTCTTTCAAGTTAGTATATAATAATGAATTTATTTTAAAATGTGTCCAACTAAAAGAACTGCTAGAAATTCGTCACTCTGTTTTTATTATGGGGAATCCTGGTTCTGGAAAAACAGCTACATGGAGAACCTTAGCTAAAGCATTTGATTTAAATGGAATGAAAACTGAAACAAAAGATTTGAATCCAAAAGCCATTGACCGCAATGATTTATATGGTAAATATATAAATATTGAAACAAGAGATTTCAAATATGGTATTTTTTCAAATATTATGAAAGAAATGAGTACAGCTGAAGACAATAATCAAAAATGGATTATTTTAGATGGAGAACTTGATTCACATTGGATTGAAAATATTAACTCTGTTATGGACGATAACAAAGTCTTAACTTTAGCGAATGGAGATCGTATTTATTTGAAACCAAATATGAGATTATTATTTGAAATAAGCCATCTTAAATTCGCCTCAAAAGCTACTGTCTCTCGTGCAGGTATTGTATTTATAACAGATAATGAAGGATATCAATGGAGAAACTATTATAAATCATGGGTGAAACAAATGAATTTCAGAAAAAATGTAGAAGAAGATACTCTGAAATATTTTGATACAATTTTAGAACCATGTCTTAACTTTATGAAATCAGCAAAACTAATTGTTGATTCAGTTTTCCAAATTACATATGTTATTGGATTTTGCAAAATATTAGAAGCTTATATTGATAAAAAAGAAGCATGTAAAAATAAAGATCCTAATAAACAAAAAGGAGATGATGATCCTTATCCTGGATATGATTTACTTTACTGTTTTGCAACAATATGGTCTATGGGTGGAATTTTAAAAGATAAAGATGGCATAGATTATAAAAGGAATTTCTCTGATTGGTTTAGACAAAATTTCAAACAATATAACATTCCTCAGAAAGGAACAATATTTGATTATTATGTAATTTTGGATCAAGAAAATCCAAGATTTGAAGAATGGACTAAAAAATTAAAAGAAATAGAATATCATCCTGGAGAAAATATACGAAATATTATTGTTCCAACTAGTGAAACTGTTTCTGTATCAGAATTAATGGAAAAGTTATTAGATATTAAATATCCAACATTATTAATAGGTTTGGCTGGATGTGGTAAAACTCAGATAATAAATGATATGCTTGAGTCAAACAGAAAGAAAGATGAAAAAAATAATTTATTCACATATGTTTCTGTTAACTTAAACTATTATTCTGATGCTTATGTTTTACAAAATGTTTTAATTCAAAATACAGAAAAATATATTTATAGGACTTTCATACCAAAGGGAAATCCAAAATTAATGGTTTTTTTTATAGATGATCTCAATATGCAAAATCTTGATAGTTGTTTAACACATACTTCAGAAATAGTTCGTCAATTAATAGATTATAATCATATTTATGAATGCCAAAAAATGGAACTTATGGAGTTTATAAATATTCAATTTATAACCTCAATGAATCCAACTGTTGGTTCATTGAATATAAATCCAAGACTTCAAAGGCATTTCTGGATTTGTTCAATTCCCTCTCCAACTGATGATTCAATAAGGACTATATTCCAATTCTTCTTAGAAGGTCATTTCAAACAATTTGACTCACATATTCAAGAATTAAACAAAGGTTTACTTGAAGGTACAATTAAATTGCATAAATTTGTTTTTTCTCATTTTAAAAAATCCATAATTAATTTTCATTATGAATTTAATTTAAAACATATTAAAGAAGTTTTCCAGGGATTATTAATGTCCACCCCAGAAAAATTCAAAAATCAAGAAAAAATAGCAAAATTATGGATACATGAATGTGAAAGAATATATGGTGATAGATTAGTTTCTGATCAAGATTTAAAGATGTTCAGAAGTGAATTAGGAGGAGAAATAAAAATAGCATTTGGAGGTAAATTTGATTTAAGTAAATATTTAACAGATGAATCTGAACCTATTATATTCTGTAGATTTGTAGAGGGATATTTAAATAATGTATATGATCTTGCTGATAAATTAAGCGATATAAAGGATAAAGCAAATCAAGCATTAAGTGAATATAATGATCAATATACAAAAATGGATTTAGTTTTATTCGAAGATGCAGTCGAACATATATGTAGAATAACTCGTATTATAACTCATCCATCTGGACATCCAATGATAATTGGCTTAGGTGGTTCTGGTAAACAATCTTTATCTAAATTATCTTCATTTATTTGCTGCTATCCTGAATATATAATAGCAGTTACAAGTGATTATAACTTAAATTCATTTAAAAAAGATTTGCAAAAAATATGTAATATAACTGGTTTTAGCGATGATGCAGATCTTCTCTTCATTCTTAGTGAAAATCAAATAATAAATGAGAAATTCTTATCCTTAGTTAATGACTTAATTTTATCTGGTGATATCAATGATTTATTCAGTCTTGATGATAAAGAAGTCATATATAATAAAGTTAAAAAAGATTGTAAAAAAGCCACAAGAAAAGAATCAAAGCAAGATGTTTGGAATTTCTTTATAAGAACAGTTAAAAAGCAATTAAATGTATGCTTATGTTTCTCTCCTGGTGAAAATTTGAGAAATAAAGCAAGAAAATTCCCTTCTATTATTAACAGTACAGTATTAGATTTGTTCCATCCATGGCCTGAAGAAGCTCTTACTTCAATTGCCAGAGAACTAATTAAGAAAGATTTAGAAGATATGATACAAAGCGAATTAAACGAAGCTGTTGTCAAATTTATTTCATCATCATTTAATATAGTTGGATTAAAGGCTAAAGAAATTTTAGAGGCAGATAGAAGGCATATATATAACACCAAAATTATTTATAGATTTTATAAAATTATTTTGTTCTATATATAGGCAAAAAGTTAATGATATTTTAGATAATAAACAAAAAAGAGAATCTGTTATAGAAAAAATACAAATTGAGAAGGAATCAATAAATTTCTTAGAAAAGCAATTGGATATAGAGTCTATAGAAATTCAAAAAATTAAATTAGATATTGAAGAAAAAAATAAAATTGTTGAAGAAAAATCAAGAATTTTTGGAGAAGAAATAAAAAATTTTGAAGAATTAACAAAAAAAATAATAGTATTAAAAGAAAAGTACGAAAAAGAAAATTCAATATTTCAAAAAGAATTAAATAAATTCGAACCAATTATGAACAACTGTATGTTTTTGGTTAAATCAATGGAAAATGTACATTTAGAAAAAGTTAGAAATATCAAACCAAAACCACCAGAAAAAATTTTAAATATTTTAAGAGCTATGCGACTCATGTTTGCTGGTCAAATTAATGATTATATATTTATTGAAGTAGATGATAATAATTTACCAAAAAATAATGAATGGAAAGTTGTTCTAACTATATTAGATGATATTGAAAAATTGAAGAAAGGTTTAGAATATTTTTTAAAAATTATTTATCAATTTAAATGTAATACTAAAAACTTTGATAATGTAACGAATACATTCCCTAATTATTTCTTGAAAGAAAAACTTTACACAAATGTTGAAGAAGCAGCTAAAGCATTCAAAGGTGTAGATATATTAATGAAATGGTTATATTATACAAATGAATTATATAATGCTATAAAAACTATAGAACCAATGAAAAAGAATGTTGATGAAAAAAAATTGGAATTAAAACATGTGGAAATAGAAATAGAAAAATTTAATAAAAAGATAGAAGAAATAGAAATAATTTTGATTGAAAAACTTTTAAAAGAAAAAGCTCTTAATTATGCTGTAACTGAAGAAGCAAATGATAAAAGAAAATTATCATTAGCCAGAAGATTTATAAGTTCTTTAGGTATATCAAGAGAATGTTGGATGTCAGAAATTTATGAATTAAATAATCAATTAGATACAAATATTGGAGATATTTTATTAGCATCTGCTTTTGTTTCATATTGTGGGCCGTTCCCAAAAAAATATAGAGAAGTAATTAAAACTTCATTCTTGGAATTAATAAAAACTAATAACAATTTAAAATATGAAATATCTATTGACCCCCTTACAAAAATAACTAACTATATAGAAAAAGAAAAATGGAAATATCAAAAATTACCAGAAGATCAATTTTCTATTGAAAATGCAACTATTTTTACAAATACAAAAAGATGTCCACTTTTGATTGATCCTCAATTACAAGGAATTAAATGGATCAAAGAAAAAGAAAAAGATAAAGATAATTATTCTTTTGTTTTATTAAGAATGAATACCAAGAAATTATTGGAAATAATTGGAGAATGTATAGAAGATGGTAAAACCGTAGTTTTAGAAAATTTAGATGAAATGATAGATGATCGATTATCTCCACTTATAGGTTCAAAAAGAAGAAGAAAAAAATATTATGTTATAAATAATTGTTATCATGAAATTAATAAAAATTTCAGGTTTATTTTGCATACTAATTTATCAAATCCACATTATCCTCCAAAAATTCAAGCTGAGGTTTGTTTAATTAACTTTGAAATTACAGAAGAAAATCTTACTGATCAATTATTATCATTTATATTTAAGATGGAAAGGCCTCTTTTAGCCAAGAGAAAAAATCAAATTTTTGTAAAAAAGATTGAAGAGACAATTAAATATAATGATTTTCAAAATAAATTATTAACAGATCTTAATAGTCCAGGAGATATAAGTGAAAATGAGGAAATAATAGAAAGATTAGAAAACACAAAAATGATAATGGAAAAAATATCAATTGAAATTAGAGATAATAAAAAGGCAGAAAAAGAAATAGAAGAATTATCTAAAGAATATTCTCCAGCAGCAATTCGTGGTTCTTTAATTTTCATATTACTTACTCAATTGTATAAATTACATAGTTTCTATAAATACTCTTTGGAATCATTTTTATTAGTTATAAGAAGAGCAGTTGAAGATGTCGCTGCAAAATGGGAAATAAAATTGAATCCAAATAAGGAAGAAGTAGAAAAAAAAGAAAAAAACGAAGAAGAAAAGGAAGAAAAAGAGGAAGATGAAAAAATGACTTATCAACAAAGAATTCAAAGAATAAAAGATTTAGTTAAAGCAATTACAGAATTTTCTTTTTTAAATGTAAGAAGGGGCCTTTTTGAATCACATAAATTAACATTTTCTGCATTATTCACATTTAGAATATTATTAAAGGAAGGAAAAATAAGTGATCCTAAAGAATTAGAATTTTTAATTGAAGATAAAAGAGGTGAAACGAAAAATGTTACTGGTGTTGCAAAAGAATTATTAAAAGATTATCAAATAGCAAATGTAAAAGGTTTAGAAGAATTAAAATTTTCTCGGGTTTATTAGATAAAATATGTTCTAAAGATAAAATAGATGAATGGAGAAACTGGATTAATGATGAGAAACCAGAAGAAAGAGATTTACCGGAATTGCAATATTCAGTATCATATTTCCAAGAATTATTATTAATAAAAGCATTAAGACCAGATCGTATTACTTTAGCTATAGAAAATTTTATTAGAGAAAATATGGGTGATAAATACATAGATTCCACAACATTTGATATTGTGGATACATTTAAAGAAACAAATTGTCTTATTCCTATATTATTTATTAATTCTCCTGGTATAGACCCTACTAAAACAATTGAAGAATTAAGAGAAGAAATGAGAAAATATGAAGACAAATATACATTAATAAATATTCATATGAATCAAGGCCAAGAAGATAGAGCTAATAAATTGCTAGAAGATTGTGCAAAAAAAGGTAATTGGATTATGCTGCAAAACATTCATTTAATGCCAAAATGGCTTAAACAATTTGAAAATGATTTTGAAAAACTATCAAAAACTGCTGATCCAAATTTCAGATGCTTTTTAACTACAGAACCTCCAACATCATCTAATATTAATATTATACCAGATTCTATTATAAAATCATCAATTAAAATATGTAATGAATATTCCGAAAATCTTAAAGACAATTTTAAAAAAGCACTCAGTAATTTCAATGAAAAAAGATTTGAATCTTGTTCTAAAAAAAATGAATTTAAAGCAATTCTTTTCTCTTTATGCTTTTTTCATTCACTTATGATTGGTAGGAGAAAATTCGGGGCTATTGGTTGGTCTTCTAAATACGATTTTAATGAAGATGATTTACAAACATGTGCTGATCTATTAGATGTCAATTTAACAAAATATGATGAAGTACCATATGAAGCTTTAAGATATTTATTTGGAGTTATATATGGAGGACATATTACTGATTATTGGGATTTAAGAATTAATAATGCTTATCTTAGAACTTTGATTAAACCTGAACTATTTAAAAATTGTTTATTAACTAAAAATTTCAAATCACCAGATCCCACTAAGTTTAATTATGAGCATTATATTAAATACACTAATGAAAAATTACCTCCAGAATCTCCTATATTATATTATTTACATCCAAATGCTATAATTCCTTCCTTAAAAAATAAAGGACAATATCTATTAAATTCATTATTGGAAATTCAAGGAAGTTCAGCTAAGCAAAATGATGGAAATAAAACAAAAGATAATCCAATAATGGAATTAATAAAAAAATATTCTAATAAATTAAAAGAAAAAAAAACTTATTCTTTATCTGAATTAAGCCAAAAAGTTGGAAAAACTCCATCAGCATATGATTTTTTTGTTTTTCAAGAATGTGAAAGACTTAATTCTATATTCTCTTCATGTTTACAGTCTTTAGAAGATTTGGAAAAATGTTTTAATGGTGAATTAATTATAACAGATGTTAAGGAAAATTTGATGAATTCAATAAAAAATAATAAATTACCTATTTCATGAGAGACTATAGCTGGATATCCAAGTAAAAAATCTTTATCATTTTGGATTGATGATTTATTAAAAAGACATGATCAAATGGATAAATGGGTATCTGACTTAAAAATTCCTAAATGTCTTAATATTAGTTTATTATGTAATCCAAAGTCATTTATTACTGCTGTTAAAATATTTATGGCATATCAAAAAAAAGTACCTTTAGAAGACTTAGATATTTGGACAGAAGTCACAAAAATGACAGAAGATCAGGTTAAAGATTATCCACCAGAATCGGATGGTGGTGTTTATATTACTGGAATGATTTTAGAAGGTGCTAAATGGGAATATAATCCAAACTATACAGGGTTTTTGTCAAATATGACCAATAGAGAACTTTATTCTAAAATGCCTGTAATGCATTTATTTGCCTATGATTCGAAAGGAAAGAAAAAAGATACTTTAGGTTATTATGAATGCCCAGTATATTATACCACTGATAGAGGTGGGACTTATATATTTACTGTTTATCTTCCGATGGAAAATGAAGAATGTGATCCTAATG
>JAJJKP010003877.1:0-10605 GCA_023805685.1 Ostracodinium gracile
AATATATTTATTATTTATTAATATTTATAAAATTTATCTATAAATAATATAAAAGGTGTAAATATCAAATAATGTTGATTGCCCAATAAATAGTTAATCAATAACTGTATTTTTCTCGAGATTCCTATATAAAATAGTATATTATTAATAATAACTAGCCAACTATTTTTAGAGAATACTCCACAAAATAAATATAAATAATAGTAATTATATGTTTATTATATATATATTATCATGAATAAATAAATCACAAGTTTATCAAAAGTGTTAGTCACCCAACTCTGAGTAATTGCATCGAAAAATAAAGTATAGAAAAAATAATTTTATAAAATCAAAATTATTTTATACATTTTTGAAATAATTTTATTTCATCTATCATTTCATGCATTAATAAATTATATTGTTTATCATCAAATATATATTTTTTAGTTAAATCATAAAAAGTTTGAATTATAATACTATTTTGTATTTTCATTTTCATCATTATACTAGGTAATTCTTCCAAAATATCATATGAATGTTTTTTATATAATTTATATTTTTCATTATGAATATAATCATCATTATTAAAAGAATCTAATCCTTCTTTTAATTTCAATATTTCAATATCGTTTGTAGTCATTTCATCTTCAACCCATTTTTCCCAAAATATTCTTTTAGTTATTAAAGAATAATTTTCTAATTTACCATATAAATCTTCACTTAATACATATTCTTTTTTATTTTTGTTTGTTTTTAAATATAAACAGGATTTAAGTACTTTAAGAGCACATATTATATTATTTAATGTATCATCTACAATAATTGTTAAAAGAAAATCAAAAAGCACACAACAGAAAAAATTATAAGATTCCTCACTTACGTATTTAATATCATTTTTTCCAGTAAATATAATATTAATAAAATATTCTTTTCCAAATAGAGTTTTCAGATAACGCAGAATATTTTTTTTATCTTCTTCAATTTTTTTAGCGTCGGACCTATAAATTCGTGCCATTATTTCTCTTATCTCATCTTTTATTTCATCCTTTTCATCTTCAGTTAATGTATTTTCATTATTTGGTATCAATATTATATTATTTTTTTTATTATCATTTTCTGATATAACTCCAAATTTAGTTGATTTAATAGAATATTTTTTTTTGTTCGGTATTAAAGTATCTTTTCCTTGATCAGGGAATACATAATAATTAATATTTTTTGGGTCATTATTATTATTTAATTCTATAGATTTATTTATAATTCTTTTATTCTCTAACAAAACTCCATGAAAATTTGTGGAAAAGGCTTTCCTTTTTTGAAATTGATTTGATAAAAATTGAGATACACCATATAATTTTATACTTTTCTTTTTTGAAATAAATTCTTTTTCTTCATATTCTTTAAATCCTTTTATAATTTCTGGTTTGATAATGTATTTTTTTGTAATTTTAAAAAAAGATGAATAATTACTTTCAAAGTCTTTAAAAGTATTATAATATATAAATGATCCACATGTCTTTTTTCCTTCTGTATATTCTGATAAACGCCGTTGGAAATATGCATCTTTATTTTCAAAAAGAGATTTTTGAATAAACATTTGAAACATTTGAGTAGAACTAAATTCTTTAAAAAATCCTTTATCTTTTTTTTTTTCTTCAACAAATAGAAAACTATTAAAAACTGGATAATCATCTATAACATAAGAATACTTTTTGTAATCTTGCATTAGTTCTACAAAAATATGTATAAATAGATTTTTCATTTTTAAATTTGCAATTCTTTTATCAATTGTTTGTTTTTGAAAACAAACATTAATTGTTTTTAATTCACTAAAAAATAGATTTTTTACATTTTTTGGAAAACTATGAAAATGTTTATGAATATATGAAGTTGTTTTTATAGGCTTAACATTATTTATATAATTACTATTAATATCAATTGTGCGTTCTTCAATATTATAAATAAAAACACCTTTTGCCGCTTTTGCAAGCAAAGGTTTTGCTTTTGAAAATAAAGCAAAATTCATACCATTAAAAAAAGGTAAAAAGGCTTGTAAAAATTTTAGCATTTTTTCACTCATTATTGGTATAAAAGTATGGAGCCATTCAAATGGATATAATAAAGAAACAAAATTTAATATTATTTGTGCAATTAAATCATTGTTTTTTCCTACAATCAAAATTTTTTGTTCATTAATTATAAGTTTAAAAAGGCAATATATAAGATCAATAGGTATGTTATGCAAAATAATTATAGGATTATCCCCAAATTCAATCATATCTTTAAAATATGGCTCTGAAATATCAATTAATTGATTATAATATGGAAGAGGAAAATATACTTTAGATTGATGTTTTGGTATAGGGATTGATTTAACAATATATGCAATAAGTTTATTTAAGTCTTCTATACTATTTTCATTATCATTGATAGATAACATAATACTTTCTAAGCATTTTTCCATTTGGTTAATAAAAGGGTATCTTGAAACTAAGCAAGCACAATATGGAATATATACATAATCCCTATTATCTAATTCTTTATATTTTTTTAGTTTTTCATATACTTCATTTGTATTCTCATCATCAAAAGCTGTAGATATTCCATTTTCATAAGTTGATAATTTATATTTCATTGATGTAAAATTATAAGTTTTTACATATTCAGAACTTTCCATTTTTAAAAAAAAATGATAAACAACAGCAAAAAATCTATCACCTGTTTGATTTGTAAAAGAACTTCTATAATTATTTACTGTTTTTATTCCTTCTTCTTTTATTTCATAACAAACTTTTATACCATTTGGAAAACATATAGACGCTGCTAAATTATTTATTTCTAATCCTTTTATGTCTTCTTTTGGATATTTATATATTATTTCAGGTTGCATTGCAGGTAGAACTGAACAAAAAGGATGATTACATTCGGCTAATAAATCTTCAGAATTATCCACCAATTGTCCTTTATCTTTAGAAAATGAACTTAAAAAAAAACATTCACAAAATGATTCATTATTTTTTTTTGCATCTTCAGTACATTTTTCAAGAAATATTTCTTCTTCTTTTGAATTATATGTAATTTCATCAGAATAAGATATTGTATTTCTTAAATCATTTATTATTGGTTTCGTTTTACATGGTTTATTAAGTTCTATAAGTTTTGCTAGATCTACACTTGCTCTTTTTTGAGCTTCTATGTTTTTTTCAAGTTTTTTTATATTATTTTCCATATTACTCCCAATACAGTCATTAATTTTTTTTTCATTATTAATGCTTTCTTTTTGTTGAAAAGAAATTGGCAAATTTTGATTAACAGTGGTTTTTCTTTGATAATCTATATTTATTTTATTATCTACAAAAATATCTTTTTCTAAAGGATTCTGTGTTTCTTTATCAACTATAAGTTTATCTAAATCTTCATCTTCTATATTATCAAGTTCTTTTTCTTCATTTTCATTATCACTTTCTATTTCTACTTCTGTTTCAACTTCATTTGATAATTTAATCGATTCTTCTTTCTCTTTTTGGGCCAATTTTATTATTTCTTGCTTTCTTTTTTCATTCATTTTTGAATTATCTTTATTCATATTTTTTAAATATTCATCTATATTGAATTTTTTTGGAATACTCTTAATAATACACATTCCATCATTATAATTTTTATTTTTATCTTGAACATCTGAATCATTTTTTACTGGTTGTGTAATTGTCTTTGAAGGAATTACTTCTTTTTTTTCTTCTTTTTTTTCTTTTTCTTTTTTTTCTTTCATTTCTTTATTTAAAGTTGCAAGCTCTATTTTGCAGTTATTATTATTATTATTATTTTTTTCAAAATTATTAATTTTATCAAAAAAATTATTATTTTTCTTTGTGTTATTATTTATATTATTATTATTGTTTATTGTTTTATTATCTTGGACAGGCTGTGGATTTGGCTGAAACTTAGCTAATAATTCTTCTATTTTTGATTTTTGAATTGATTTATTACTAATTTCATTATTTACATTCGGCTTTTTTGCTGTATTTTTATTTTCAATATTCATAATTTTTTCTTTAACTGAAGAGTTATTTTTAGTCGTTATATTATTATTATTTACAATAATATCTTTTTTTTTATTTTCATTTTTATTTTCATTTTTATCTTTATTATTAGATCCCAATAATTTATTGTTATTATTGTTATTATTGTTATCAAAGATAGTTTTTTTATTCATTACACTTGAAACTCTATGTATGTCATTATCAGAAGCTTCTTTATTATTTTTTATATCTTTTATCAATTCTTTTTCATGTTTTTTTTCATAATTTTCCTTTAGTTTTTGAATATTTGAATTTTCATTGCATTTTTTTTCTTGAATTATTTCCGCTTTTGTTTTATTATCTTTATTTATATTTATATTTTTAATTTCTTTATTTTCATTATTATTGTTATTTTTATTATTATTAGGGGATGTAAAATTTTCATTTATCGTTACACTTCTTGTCCTTTGTTCATTAATATCATTTTTTATATTTGTTTTTACAGTTTCTTTTTTTAATGCTTCTTTTTTATCAAAATTTTGATTATTTTTATTATTTTCTTTATTATTTTGATTAAATATCATTTTAAACTTGTTGAGTAGTGAAAAAAGCTCCACTTTTATCTTTATCTTTATCTTCTTTGTTGTTCTCACTTTTGGATTTCTCCTCTTTTTGCTCATTTGTATTATGATTATAAATTGTATTCAATTCCTCTTCATTAAATACTTTATGAAATATTTCATCAATATTATTATATTCGCCTGATAATAAAATATTATTTGCTTTTCCAATTAATTCTTGTTTACGATTTGATAAACTTTTACTTAATTCTTTTTTTTTGATACTAATTTCAGTTTTTTGCTTTTGTAAATCATTTAATCTTTTATCTTTTTTTAATAATTTATTTATTTTTCTTTGTCTTTCGAATTCTTGTTGTCTTTCGAATCTTTCCAAATTATTTACCGTATCTTCTCTTTTCATTGCTATTGTTAAATATTTATTTAGTAATTCCTTATTGTTTTCATCTTTTTGCTTTTTTATTCTTTCCTCGGTTTCTAAATATTTATCTAATATTTTTTTTCTTCGTTCTTCAATCATTTCGGCATTTTTTTTCTTTTTTTCAAGATTTTTTTCATTTTTTTCTTTATATTTTCATTATCACAATAATTTTTGTTTTTATTTATTTTCTTTTTAGCATTATTATTATCATTATTTACATTTGTTTTTGTATTTGTATTTAATTGTAAAACTTTTTTATCAGTATTTATATTATATGAAGTTTTTTTATTATTTAAACATTTATTTACCGTAGTATCAATATTTTCATTTTCATTATTTGTATTTTTGAGTAGATTATTATTTTTATTTACTAATTTATTATTTTCATTATTATTATTAATTATACTTATATTATTATTTGTTTTTTCATTTGCATTTATATTATTTATATTTTGCTTTGATTTTATATCTTTTAAATCATTATTACTTTTTAAAATGGAATGTTTTTTATAATTATAATTATATTTATCATTAATTTTATTCAATTCTTCGTTGATTTTTTCTAAAGAAACAATATCCGTATCGATATTTTCATTAATTTTATAATTTCCATCATCTTTATCATAATATTTACAAAAAGATATTTTACTCACACAAAATGGCAACAAATTATCTTCACCGTTAATTTTTGTTTCATTTTCAAAGGTTGGCATATCTTCGAATTCATATTCATTTTCTAAATTTATCAAATGATTATTTATACCACAATCATCATTACTCATATAATCTAAATCTTCAATTTCACTTGATTTATCATCTAATATATGCATATTAATTAAAGATGTTTTTTTATTATTATTATTTATTATGCCACCCAAAGAATGTTTTATATATTTTTTATTTTTATTTTTTGTTTTAATTAATTTTTTTTTCTCTTTTTTTTCTTTTTTGCCTCGAGCAAAAGTACTCTTTGACCTTAATTTCCTTTTTTTATTTAATTCATCAGTTTCTAATATATCTTTATAACCTTCAATTTTCCCTATTACAATATTTTCTATCTGTGATTTATTCACGTTTATATTCTTATTTTCTTCTTCATCTTCAAATTCCTTTAATAAAGTATATTTTAAATTATTTTCTTTTGGTTTATTTACCCCAAAATTATTTGTTTTAATTAAATTTACTGGATTTTTATATTCTGATTCGTTTAGGACAAAATTTATATTTAAATCATCATTGTTATTTATATTTTTATAATTTTTATTTTTTATTTCATATATATTATTATTATTTTCATTTTTATTTGTTTCTATTTTATTTATTTGTTTTATTTTTATATTTATATTTTTTATTTTTCCTTTTTTTTTATTTAAAGTTACGTTTTCATTTACATTATCTATATTTATATCACTTTCTTTCTTTGATATTTGATTTTGATTTATAGTTGATATTGCTGATATTGCACTTTTACCTTTTAATATTATATTTTTATATATTCTTTTATGACTTTTTGAATTTGATTTACTTTTATTTTTTATTTCCTCTATTTTATTCTTATTATTTTTCATGCTATCTATAGTATTTTGCTCTTTTTGCGATTTTTGACTATCAAGAATAATATTATTATTTGAAGATTTTTTCCCAATATATAAATTTGAATAATTAGGCTTTTTATTATTCTTAATTAAAATTTTTTTTTTATCATTAACATATTTTTGTTTATCTTTACCATAACTTTCTAAAAAATATGGATAATATACTTTTTTACTTTTATATTTATTTTTGCTTTTGCTTTTACTTTTACTTTCTTTTTTTTCGTGTTCTTCTTCATTTATAGTTTTATCGTTAATAATATTTTTGTATTTTAATTATTTATTTATTTAAATATATTTTTTTTTTTTAGTTAATAATTTTAATTCTTTTTCATCTAATGTTAAATCAGAAATATCTCTATTTTTTTTAATTTTTTTATTTTCACTTATTCTTAATTTTTTCAACTTATTTATAGTACTTTCTCTTTTCTTTAATGATATATATTTATTATCTGTTATATTCAATTGTTTTTTATAATTATTATTATTATCTATTGTATTATATTTGTATATATCTGATTTTATATTGCATCTTAAATTTAAATTATTAATCATTTTTCTTTCTTTATCATAACTATTTTTAAATAATTTTATTTTATGTTTTATATCTTTTTTTTTATGGATTTCATATTCACAATTTAAATTATTATTGACTAAATTTGTTGTTCTTGTTATGTTATTTTCAGAATATTTAATTATATTTGAATATTTATTGAGTTTGTTATATTTTTCTTCTCCTTTATTTTGCATAAAAATATAATTTCCATCCTTTATTTTATGCAAAAATTTTTGCTTAATAAAATCATTTTTACTATTATTATTAGTATCAGTCATTTTTTTATTTTTATACTCAAACTTACTTTTAATTAATTTTGTTTGATATTTATCATTTTTAATTTCTGTATCATTGTTAAAAAATTTTTTTATGGAATCTTTTGTTTTATAAGGGATAGTTCTTCTAGAATTAGAAATAGTAAATAATTTATCTTTATTATTATAAAATTTTGATCTATATTCGTTTATATCTTTGTGAACAAAAGAAGATTTATATTCCGTTTGATTATCATAATTATTATGTATATCAGTTGGGAAAACAAAACTAGAAAAAACATTATTAGAATTTAATAATATATTATTAGTATTATTTATATCATAAGGAAAAGATATTATTTTACTATTTATTTTTTTATTTACATTGTTTTTTATTCTCATTATACTATTTCAATAAAATGATAATTAATAATTAAATAATTATTTTAAAAATAATAATAATTTTGGGTAAAGACAAGTTTGATATATATAATAATTCATATATAAATATATTTTGATTTTGTTAATTGTATTTTTTAATAAAAATAATGAAATATTTATTATAACTAATAAATACAAAATAAATAATAAAAAATATGAAAAATAAAATATCTCCTCCTTCACATTCATTAAGTAAAAGAAATTGTAAGCAAATAAAAATATATTCAGATCCAAAAAGGTCTAATAATTTTTCCACAAATAAATCATTTATTAAAAATCTTACAGAAATATGCAATAATATATATGAAGATAATTTTCCAAATATATTAAAAATAACAAAAACAAATTTTTTTGAGAGTTTTAATAAAGAAGTTGATGAAATTTTTTTGCAAGGTAAATATAAAAATTCAGAAAATATTAAAAAAGTAATAGAAGCAAAAGAAAATATGATGAAAAAATATGATAATGATTTTAAATTTTTATCCGAAGAATATCAAAATTTTTTGAAAAATAGAAAAAATTACAAATATTTAACACATTATAGAAAACATTGTGGCGATACGGACTATTATGCTCTACATTATTGTTCATCTAAAAAAAAAGGGAAATTTATTGAAATAAGGAATAAATACACAAAAAAAAGAGAAGTTTTATATGTTATATGTGATGGATGCAAACAATGTTATTATTCAAAATTTATTTTAATGTTATGTAATCATTGTAATAAAAAATATTATTCTAATACTTTAAAAGAAAATGAAGATGGAAACTTACTTCCTGCAACGTGGAAAAAATATCATTGTAATTCGTTAATAAATGAAATAATGAAATGTATAAAATGCAAAAGTATTTTATATATTAATTTATCCACCAAACAATTAGTTTGTTTAAATAAAAGATGTAATTTTAGTTCAAAAGATGAATCGTTATTATGGACATGTAATATATGCTCAAAAGAATTTCGTTCGCAAGCAAAAATATATAATCCATTGGAATTCCAAATTTTAAAAAAATCAATAAATTATGCATTATTAAAACAAATCAGAGCGGCCCCGAAAGAACTCCCCTGTCGTTGCACCAAAGATATATCAAAATTAATTTTTTATCATAAAGAAGAATGCAGAGGTGAACTATATAAAGGGATGCTAATAGATCGACCTATGTTGGTATGTAGCCGATGTAAAGCAATTAATTTTGAAGAAAAATTCACTTGGATATGTCCGAGGTGTTCTGTTAAATTTCATCTACACAGAGTTAGAATGAATGGGAGGTAAACCATTTTCGAAAAAAAAATATATTATTAATAGAAATTGTAATCAAAGCGCAAGGAATATTCCTAAAAGAAAAATAGATAAAGAAAATTTATTTAATAATATATTAATATATAATAAAAAAAATAATATTTTAACTAAATCAGTGAATAATTCACATATGTCAAATCATTCTAAATTACTTCCTTCTGATGATTTAAATAATATAAGTACTTTTAACACAAATAATCATTACGAAAATTCTGGTTCAGAGAAATATTTTAAAAGAGTAGAATTAAATAAGGCTAGAACAAGTAAAAGCAATGAAAATGAAAAAAATGATATTAATGAAAATAATAGAGTATATGATCATAATAAAAAATGCTATATATTTTATGGTATTAATGATAATACTAAAAACAAAAAATTTGAAAAAATAGAAATATCAAACAAAGATGTTATTTCAAATAAAAATTTTTTAATTAATGCTTTTATTAAAAAAGAATCTTTTGAAAAAATATATAAACTATCTTTATATGATTGTAATTTTTCAAATATAGAAATATTAACTAAAGCCCCATTTGAAAATTTAAGAGAGTTAGATCTTAGTAATAACCGAATAAATAGCATAGAATCATTAACAAAAGTATCTTTTATACAATTGACATATTTAGGATTAAATAATAATAAAATAAATAATTTAGAGCCACTAACAAGAGTACCTTTTATTAATTTAAAAGATCTTCGTTTAAATTATAATGAAATTTCAAATATAAATGTATTGAGTAAAGTTCCTTTCAAAAAATTGAATAAATTAATTTTAAGTAGTAATGAAATATTTGATGTTTCAGTTTTTAGAAAAGATATTCCTTTAGAAAATTTAACATATTTAGCATTAAATGATAATAAAATAACAGATGTTGAAATATATATACCTACTTTAAAACATCTCGATTTAAGTTATAATCAAATTAATGACATTAAATTTTTATCTTCTGAAAAATGCAAAAATTTGGAATATTTAAATTTAGGAAAAAATAATATTGATAATATCATTATTTTCAAACATGTTTTATTTTCGAATTTAACTGTACTTTATTTATATGATAATGAAATTAAAAATATAGATGTTTTTTGTGGAGTACCTTTTAAAGACTTATATGAATTAAATTTGAGCTATAATGAAATTGAAGATATTGATGCATTTAGTAATGTACCTTTTATTAAATTAAAAAAGTTGAATTTAGTCGGAAATAAAATACATAATATTGGAGGATTAACTAAATTATCTTTTGATGAATTAGAAGAATTATATATAAATGATAATAAAATAAAATATGGAAATGCAATTAATGAAAAAATTCTTAATTTCTTGAAAGAAAAATATAAACGTTTTAAATTTTAATAATATTTATTTTTTTTTATTTAAGAATTGATTACAAAAATATTATTTAATTATTGCATAATATTTAACTAAAAATTTAATACATGGGGATTGGGGATTGGGGATTG
>JAJJKP010003878.1:0-10587 GCA_023805685.1 Ostracodinium gracile
CCAATCCCCAATCCCCAATCCCCCTATATATATTTAATATTAAAAAGTCTATTAATTTCATTCATTTGAATTTTTGCTTATATATTATTTTTTAAATATTTATATCTGAAAAAAATGTTAAATGATTTAGCCTATACATCAAATGAAAGTTTATTTTATACATATTTATTAAATGAGAATGGCTTTAATTCTATAAATGATTCAATAAGTGGGGCAAATGTAGTTAGATTATTTTTAAAATCAAAGTTAGATAAAGGAACATTAAAAAAGATATGGGATTTATCGAGTGAAAGAAAAGCCCCAGACTTAAATAAATTAGAATTTTTTTGTGCATGTAGATACGTGGCACTAGGGCAAAAAGGAGAAGAATTAACACATCAAAATGCAGTATCATTAAATTATAAAGACGTAATGCCTACATTTGAAGGAGTATATTATGACCCAAATAAAAAAAGTAGTAATTCAATTTCAAGTAATAATAATTTAAGTAGTAATAATAATATGTTTAATAATTATACAAATACACCAAATCAAAGAAATAATATAACGGGGAGTTATAATTTTCAACAAAATTTAAATAATAATAGGATTAATAATTATAATACTAATAATGTTTCAGGAATGAATAATAATATGTTTAATAATTTTAGTCAAATGAATAATAATTTTAATATGGCAATGAATAATAATATTCCTAAAACTCCACAAACTACATTAAACAATAATAATTTTAATTTTAATATGATTAATACAAATAATAATAATTTCAATAGAAATCCATCTAATAATATGAATTTTTCGAATTTTAATATGACAAAAACTACTATAGATAATACAATTAATGCAAACAATAATATTAATAAAACTGATAAAATAGATGAAAACACTAAAAAAAATGAAAAAAAGGATGAAAATGATGATGATGATGAATTTGAAAACGTTGAAGAAGATAACAATAATAATAATAATAATAATAATACAAATAAACCCATTAATGCTCCTCCTATTAATCAATCGAATAATAATAATGATTTATTTTCTTTTGGTAATGCATTTTCTTCAAATAATAATAACAACATTGAAAATAGCAATTTTAATTCAAATAATAATGATTTTGATTTTGCCAACAATAATAATAATAATAATAATAATTCTAATACTACAGGAAAACCAATAAAACAAGGTCAATCAGCACAGGAAGCTTCACTAAATATAGTAAATAAATTAGTCTCAAATTTATCATATGAATCAAATTTTAAAATTCAACAAAAGAACAAAGAAAGAGAAGAATATGAAAGAATTCAAAAACAAGCTCAACAACAATATAATCAACAAAATGAAGTAAGACCAACTAAAAAATTGGATGATTTATTTGGATTATTAAATGATACCAGTGATTTTAGTATAAATAATAATAACAAAATAATAATTTAATTTCTAATAATAATAATATGAGCAACAATAATAATAATAATTTTAATAAAAATCAACAACAAAATAAAAAAGATGAAGAGAGTGATGATGATGATGATTTTGTTTTTGCTGAAGAAAATAATAATAATAATAACAATAATAAAAAAGAAATAAAACCTATTGTTATCGAAAAAGAGAAAGAAAAAGAGCCAGAAGTTAAAACCGGAGGAGGTGGAGGAGGAGTGGATAGATTCGGTGGTCCTGGGAATTATAGTTCTATGATGAATATGATGACTTCTATGATGTATATGTTTGGGGGTAAAAGCATGGGAATGAATCCTATGATGATGAAAATGATGATGGATAAAGGATTTGGAAGTAAATTGAATCAACCTAGTGATGAACAAAAGGAGAAAAAAGAAGAACCTCAAAATACAAATAATAACAATAATAATAACTTTAATTTTCTTGATTTTGATAATAACACAAAAAACACAAATACAAAAAATACAAATATAAATAATCAAAATAATAATAATTTAAATAATCTAAATCTTAATAATAATAATACTAATTTAGATGATGATGACGATTTCGAAGAAGTAAAAGAAAATAACAATAACATTTTAAATCAAAATCAAAACAATAATAATAATATGTTTAATTTAACCAATAATAATATTACAAATAATAATAATAATGATCAAATAAAAAAACCTTTGTCTTTTCATATGGAAAAAACTAAAAAAGAAGAAGAAGAAAGCAGTGAAGAAGAAAGTGAAGAAGAAGAAAAGAAAAAAAAGACTAAAAATTTGAGTCAGAGTACAAACAATAATAATAAAGTAGATCTTAATTTTGATTCATTAGGAGATATGTTCGGTCTTCCTCCTATCATCCCTGATACTTCTACCACAGCTAATGATGCCAATAAAACTAGTACTAATACTAATAATAATATAATAATAGAAGAAAAAAAGGATAAGAAAAAAGAAAATGCATATATACCTAAAATAGAAATGAAAAAAGAGCCAGAAGTAAAACCCGAGCCAAAGCCTGAAACAAAAAAAGAAGATGATGATGATTTTGATTTCGTAGAAGTAGAAGAAGAAACTGATAATAAACCAAAACAGCAAAATAATTTAGTACAAGAAAGCAAAGTTATGCCAAATGTTGTTAATAATGTGGCTAATATACAAGCAACACAGACAAGAGAAGTAAGACCTATAGAAGTAAAAAAAGAAGAAAAAAAAGAAATTCCTAGGGTTATTCAGCCAAAAAAAGATGTATCAGATTTGTTCAGTTATATTGATTTTGGTCTTGAAGAAAAACCTAAAGAAGATAGTTATAGAGAAGAAGAAAGTGAAGATAATAATAAAAAAGATATTAATACTTCAAATGAAGAAGATGATTTTTATGAAGTTGATGATAATAATAATAAAGATGAAGAAAAAGAAGAAAAAATAGAAGAAAAAAAAGAAGAAAAAGAAGAAAAAGAAGAGTATAAAGAAAAAAAAGAAGAAGAAGAAAAGAAGGAAAAGGAAAAAAAAGATAGTGATAAGGATAAGGATAAAGATAAAGATAAAGAAGAAGAAAAAAAAGTCGAAGAAAATAAAGAAATTAAAGAAGATGAAAAAAAAGAGGAAGAAAATAAAAAAGTTTCTAATGATGAAAAAAAAGAAAATGCAGTTGATGATTTTGATGGTGATGATTTCGAATTTGTAGATGAGGAAAATAATAACGAAGAAAAAGCAAAAGAAGAAGGAGAAGTAAAAGAAGAAGTAAAAGAGGAAATAAAAGAAGAAAAAAAAGTGGAAGAAGAAAAAGAAATAAAAGAAGAAAAAAAAGAATTAAACACAGAAGAAAAAAAAGAAGAAGAAAAAAAAGAAAATGAAGAAAAGGAAGAACAAAAAGAGGTAAAAACAGTTGAAAACAATGAAAAAAAAGATGAAGAGGAAGATGATTCATTTGAAGAGGTAGAAGAAAATAAACCAGAAGAAAAAAAAGATATAGATAATAAAGAGAAAGAAGAGAATAATGATATAGAAAATAAAGCAGAAGAAAATAAGCAAGAAGAAAATAAAGAAAAAGAAAATAAAGAAAAAGAAAATGAGAATGAAAAAGAAAATAAAATAATAGAGGAAGAAAATATTCTTGAACATGTTTTAAAAGAAGAAGAAAATGAAGGAAATAATATAAATTTAAAAGCAGAATATTATAAACTAGAAAGTTTCGGTAATATTCATGATGAATACATAAAAGATAATGATAAAGAAGAAGATAATCAAAAGCAAGAAGATAATTTAAATAAAACTGAGGAAAAAAAAGAAGAAGTAAAAGAAGAAAAAAAAGAAGAGGAGAAAAAAGAAGAAGAAAAAAATGAAGAAGTAAAAAATGAAAATAAAGAAGAAAAAATTGAAGAAAAACCGGAAGAAAAAAAGGAAGAAATAGTGGATGATGATTTTGAGGCAGTAGAAGAAAACAATAATGAAAATGAGAAAAAAGAAGAAAAAGAAAAAAAAGAAGAAAAAAAAGAAGAAATAAAGGAAGAAAAAAAAGAAGAAAAAGAGGATGATGATGATTTTGATGAAGTAGAAGAAAATAATAATGAAAAAGAGGATAAAGATGATAAAAACAAAGAAGAGGAAAAAAAAGAAGAAGAAAAAAAGGAGGAAATTAAAAATGAAGATGAAAAGAAAGAAGAAAAAGTAAAAGTAAAAGTGGAAGAAAAAAAAGAAGATGATGATGATAATTTTGAAGCAGTAGAAGAAAATAATAATGAAAAAGAAAAAGAAAAAGAGAATAAAGAAGAAAAAGAAAAAGAAATAAAAGAAGATAAAAAAGTAGAAGAAAAATTGAAAGAAGAGAAAACAGAAGTAAAAGAAGATAACATTATAGAAGAAAAAAAAGAAAAAGAAAAAGAAAAAGAAGTCATAAATGAGCAAGATAAAAAGGAGGAAAATACCACGGAAGAAGTCAAACCAGTAAAAAAAACAAGTAATTTAGATTTTGATTTATTAGGAGAATTATTAAATATGAATCCTTTGGATAATAACCAGGCAAAAGAAAAGGAAGAAGATAAAAAAATTGAAGAAGAAAAAAAAGTTAATGAAGAATTGAAAAAAGAAGAAGTAAAAGAAGAAATAAAATTTGAAGTAAAAGAAGAAACTAAAGAAGAAGTAAAACAAGAAGTTAAAGAAGAAGTTAAAGAAGAAGAAAAAAAAGAAGTAAAAGAAGAGGAAAAAAAAGAAGATGATAATAATCAAGAAAAAGAGCCAGAAAAAATCGAAAACGAAGAAATAAATAAAATGACACATATAATTAATGAAAAGGAAAAAGAAGAAAATAAAATAGATAATAATGTTAAAGAAGAAGATAAGGTAGTTAACGAAGATAAAACAGTTGAACAAAATGAAATAAAGGAAGAAAATAATATATTAGGTTTTGATTTCAATGAAAAAAAAGAAGAACCTAAAAAAGAAGAAACAATAAATAATATGTTAGGCTTTGATTTTAATTATTTTAATTTTAATGAAGAAAAAAAAGAAGTTGAATCTCAAAAAGAAGAAAATAAAAAAGGAGAAACGAAAAAAGGCGAAACTACAAACAATATGTTAGATTTTGATTTCAGTAATGGAAAAGAAGAAAAAAAAGAAGAATCAAATAAAGATGAAACTAAAAAAGAAGAAATTAAAGAACTGGTAACAACAAATAATATGTTAGATTTTGATTTCAGTAATGGAAATTAAGAAAAAAAAGAAGAAGAACCTAAAAAAGAATAAATTAAAAAAGAGGAAACAACAAATAATATGTTGGATTTTGATTTCAATAATGGAAACGAAGAAAAAAAAGGGGAAGATAAAGAGAATAAAACAGAAGAAAAAACAGAAGATAACAAAGAAGAAAAAATAGAAGATAAAAAAGAAGATACTAAAAAAGAAGAAACTACAAATAATATGCTTGATTTTGATTTCAATAGTGGAAATGAAGAAAAAAAGGAAGATAAAAAAGAAGAAATTAAAAAAGAAGAAAAAAAAGAGGAAACTATAAATAATATGCTAAATTTTGATTTTAACTATGGAAACGAAGAAAAAAAAGATGAACCAAATAAAGATGATAAAAACGAATTAGAAATAAAAGAATCAGAGAAAGAAAAAGAAAAAGAAACTGATAACAAAAAAGAAAATAAAATAAATAACAAAAACGAAGAAATTTTTAATGATGGAGAAGAACAAAAAGGAAAAGAAGAAGATTTAGATGATGATGATGATTTTGAAGAAGTTAAAGAAGAAAAAAATAATAATAATAAAGAAGAAACATTTAATGATGGAGAAGAACAAAAAGGAAAAGAAGAAGATTTGCAAGATAAAGAAGATAAAGAAGAAGAAAATATTAATAAAGAAAATGATGATTTTGATTTTGTTGAAGTTGAAGAAAAACAAGAAGAAAAGAAAGAGGAAAAAAAGGATGAAAATAAAAAAGAAAATGCAAATAATTTTTTTGAGTTCCAAGATGTTAAAGAAGAAAAAGAAAAAAAAGAAGATAATAAAAATGAAAATAAAGACACAAAAGAAGAAAAAAAAGAAAATGAATCAAATAATAACTATAATAATAATAATAATAATAATAATAATGATAAAAAAGAAGAAGATGATGATGATGATTTTGAATTTGTTGATGAATAAAATAAATTGTAATTAGTAATTAAAATATTTTTAATGTTTTATAATAATAAATACTATTTATATAACTTAATAATTTGAAAAATATCCTAAATCTTAGGATTTATCCTTCCACCAATGTATTATATTATTCTAAAAATATTTGTTATATATTTTTCTGGTTTTACTCTATAGTTTATTTAAGTTTATATTTAATTCTTTAATTAACAAGTTTATCTCGCACTGGAAAAAAGTTAAATTTTCAATTATGTAGGATTGGATTATTTCAGATTTTTACAGTAATTAAAAATAAAAAATTAATTTTTATTATAAAAATAAAAGATGCATGAAAAGATGAATATTATTTCAAAATATTTTACATTAATTATTAATTATAGATAGTTGGTTTTTTTTCAAAGTTTATTACAACAACTTCATAATATTCCCTCTCTATATAAGAAAAAAATATTTTTTTGAGGACATCACCTACTGAAGATGGCTGTTTTTACTATTTCATTTGAAACCAACATTTTTCAAAATCATTTTGGAAAAAATAAGTTGTTTAAGGTATTTTTATTTATAATAATAATAAAATGATAATGATTATTTTGAAAATATATAATAATTAACCTTATATTTTTCTTTAATATTTTAAATTTACCTTTTTGAATATAGTTGAAAGAATCAAACTTTATATATATTATTTTTAAAGTATCAAAGAAAAAGAGCTGAAATTTTAATTGAATAACTTGAATAAACTGAAAAGACAAAAAATATTATTTATAAATAGTAAAATTAATATAGAAAAATAAGCTAAATTATCTATTTATTGTCTCTTCTATTAATGTACGCAAGATTATTTATGATTATCCTTGGAAGATCATTGTAAATTTCAATGATTTCCATAGTATCATCCTCCGTTTTTTCAAGAAAGAAAAACAATTTTTCAAAAATTGAATGTTGTTTAGCCGATATATTTTTTCAAAAACAATTATTATAATATGTTTTTATTCATTGGAAATAAATATTACCTTAAATATTACCATAAAATTTCTTTTTATATTTTTTTTCAGACCTTTAAATTATGAAAAACATTTTAATAAAGATAGTAATTTCTCTTCATTTTATTATCTAAAAAATGTTTATAAGTATTATGAAAGATTTTCATATTATATTTATTACTTTGTTTACATATTTTATATTATTTAAAATTTAAATTTAATAAAAAAGAAATAATTAACAAAAGATGTTTAACTGAGAAAAATTTTAAACATTATAAATTCCTATCCTATTATATAACCATTTTAAAATTTTCACAAATAAATAACTCTTATGGATATAATTATAGAAGAAAGCCTTGATACAGACCAAATAAAAAAACCAGAAAAACAAAATCAAAAAGAATCATCATCATCATCAACATCATCATGTAATTTCGAGCGTTTATATTCTGAAATGGTCGAAGTCCAATCTGATATAGAATCCCTTGATGAAGGTGTTAAAAAATTTTTTACTCAATACATAGAAAACATAGTCAATCCAAATGAAATTAAAAACACAGCTAAAATAATTAGACAAAATAAAGCCTTTCAAGATAAAATATATGAAAAATTTAAATCATTCTTAGAAGTCGACTTAAAAGAGAATAAAGAAAAAGTCGAAAAAGGAAAGAAAATAACAAAGCAAATAGAAACAAAAACTTATCAAGTAGCCAGAGCTAAAGATATGTTTAGAGAATTAAATGAAATGATACATGGAGACATTATTAGTCATAAGAAAGAAATTAACAAAATTTCGGAAGAAATAAAAAATATACAACAACAAGTGTCTGAATATGAAAAGGAAATAGTAATATTAAGCAATGAAAATAAAACTTCGTATAATGAAGAATTGAATTTGTTGGATACTGTTATGTCTTTTGGGAAAAAAATGTATACGACTTATGCGACTAGAGAAGAAAAGAAAAAAGAAAAAAATAATTTGGAAGCTGAAATACTTAAATTAAAAGAAGAACAAAAAGAAAAAAATATAAAATTTCAAGAAGCTATGGCCCTTATTATACAAAATGAAGAAAAAGAACAATATGATTTCCAAAAACAAAAAAGTGATATTGAATTATATTTAAATTTATTTCCAAGTACATGTGATGATTATGACAATATTTTAAAAATATTAAATAATTTCTGCACAAAAAAATTAGAAAAATATAATGAACTAAGAAAAACCCAAAAAGAACAAAAAACGAATAATATTGCCATAAACATAAATGAATTGAAAGAACATATTTATAATTGCGATTCTAAAATTCTTCAAGAACTATTAAGTAATATTGAAATAATCAGAAATATTCATCCATATTTAAATTTTCCACCTAATATCGACTTTAATAATATAATTGATACAGTTGAATCTTTATCTAATCAAATGTCTTGCATAATAAATGAAGAAACTCCACAAGAAAAAATAAATGCTGAAAAAGAAAAACAAATGGAAGATTTAGGAACTAAAATCGCCGATGTATATCATGATAAATTTATAAAGCATTTATTCTTTAATGCATTAAAAATAAATACTGAAGAAGAAAGGAAGAAGAAAGAAGCCGAGAAGAAAATGATAGAATTAAAAAATAAAGAAGAGAAATTAAAGCAACTTAAAATAAAATATATCAATGAGCAAAATTCACAAAATATTAATATTAGTAATACTAACAGCCAAATTAGCGATTGTAATAGTAGTAATTACAGTGATTTGAATAATAATAATCAAAATATAAAAGAAATTGAAAAAATAAGTAGTTCTCCATCACCAAAAAATAAAAAGAATTATCCCCAGAGTAATACTAATACAACTATTAACGTTAAAATTAAGGATAAAAAAAAAGAAGAAAAAGAAAAGGAAAAAGAAAAGGAAAAAAGAAATAAAAATAAATTACCTAATATTAATGTCATTCTCGAAGAAGATGATTCAAAATCAAAAATTAAAGATGCTAAAGATGTTAAAGATGTTAAGGATAACAAAAAAGAAATAATAAATGAAAGAGATAAAGAGAATGAAACAACGGAAAAAAAGAATTACAGGCAAAAATCGAATAAAAAAAGAGGCAAAATTTCTCAAAATAAGAAAAAAAAGAAAAAAAATAAAAAATATGAAGACGAATATTATATTGATGATTATCTTGATAATGATAATGATAAAAATTATACTCAAATTATGGAGAAAGATAATGAAAATGAAAGTAAAGGTAATAATAAAGTGAAAGAAAAGCAAAAAAATAAAAATTATTTTCAATCTGACACCAGAAAATATAAAAATCAGTATAATTTTCCAAAAAATTATTTCGAAGAAAAAAATGATAATGATATTGGAGAACCTTTTGATTTAAATGATCTTAATTTTTTGACTGAACTTGGAGAAGAATTGAATAAGTCTGAAAAAATTGTTGGATTTGGGAGAAAAAATAATTATAGGAAATATTTTATTAGACAGATTAGGCTCCACCCCTTTGCTCCTTTATTTTTCTCAAATGCTTTATTTTAGTTTTTTTCATTTTTTTCATTTTCATGTTCATCTGTTTTTGAAAAAATATTCGAGTAATATTCCAAAATATGATAAATTTCGGTAATTTTTTGTGATTTATTTTTTTGTTTATTCCTAATTATTATAAATCACTGAATAATAGAGATAAGAGGATGATAATTTATATTCCTCATATCAATTTTCTTTTAATATATAAGAGGTGTAATAATATATATAGAAAAATAAGTAAATCTTATCTTGTTTTCCTCTTTACAAAATAAAAGAAAAGTAAATAAAAAAATAAAAAATAAAAAATAAAAGATATATGTGTCTTTCATAAAGTTAAAGAATTTACAGCAAACATCAAGGAAAGTTGTTCACTCTCTTATATAATTTTTAAATATTTAGAATTCTATTTCCATTCTAATTCCCTAAAAATAATTGAATTGCTTCACCTTAAACCCCCCATTCAATCTTTAAAAAATAATCTCTCTGGGGATGAGTCTTATCATGGTATTTAAGGTATTTTTACTTAATTATGAATTACCGTATTCCTCTGAATCCAGTGGACACCTTTTTGAAAAAAATTTGTCCATGTCCGCTCGATCTGAAAATTTTCTTATAAATTTTAATTCTTTTACTTATATAAAATTATATATAAATAAATTATATAATAAATCAATGTTAAAAACGTCCGTGTCCGTTCGATTCCGATAAAATAAAAATTTCCAAACCCTCCGTGTCCGCTCTATTCTGGTGTCCGCTCGATTCAGAGGAATACAGTATATAAATAAGTGAATATATATGTTATAAGAACAATTTTTATTTTGTCCTAAGATATAATAAACTTATCTTTTTACATTTATATTTGAGAGAGGATTACAAGGAGAAATAAAGTATTTATATATTTTTATATATTTTTTAAAATAAAATTATTTTTTGCATGTTTTATTTATGAACTACTACATTTTATAGGAGAAAAGATTTTCGGAAATATATT
>JAJJKP010003879.1:0-10541 GCA_023805685.1 Ostracodinium gracile
AATAGAAAATAATAAACTAATATTTATTAAAATAAAAATCATTTTAATATGATATAAAATAAGTTTAATATTTTTAATCAGAATAAATAATCGTATTTAATTTATATTATCATTACAATCAAAAAAAATTCATTTTTTCATATTTTTTTCCCAAATTTCTTTTTCAATTTTTTTAAAACAAGTTCCTTTCGGTAAATATTTAAAATTATTTGATAAATGCAACTTCCATACTTGTTCATCTATTATTGGATCTTTCACATTTGATCCTTGTAAATAAATTAAATACGCAATATAATCTACTATACAGTGAAAATGGTTTACATGTAAATCAAATGCATTTTTCAAATTTGAATAAATTTTCTCCAAATCTTCTCTTTCAATATCGCATATAAGACATTGAGATTCCGATGTACTTTGAAATTCTTCTATATTTTCTTTTGTAGTCGTGAAATAATTAATTATCATTGATAAAAATATTTGAAATATTAGCATGTTAACAAGTAGAAAAAATATTAAATCAAAGAAAAATCTACTTCCAGCATATGAATTAACTATATATGGAGTATAAAATGGATCTAAATTTTGTTGCAAATATGTCCCGATACCTCCGTCTTGTTTAAATGTTTGATCAAACATTCGCATAAATGTTTTCAAAAAATTCTTTGTATCAGTTTGTGTAGGAAAATGAGTATCAAATAATGATAAAGCAAGCATAGAAAAAAAATATAATAACATTATAAACATTAATAATGTAATAAGGATATTATCCATAGGAACATACATAGCTTTTAATACAGCTTGCATAGTTTCAACTTTATTTACTAATTCTAATAAAGTGAAACAATAAAAAAATGGATGTACGAATAAGCCTAAAACAATAAAAATTACGCATAATATATAATAAATTGTTTGAAAATCTACAATAGTCTTTAAAAAATGTGGAAAATAATAAACGATATAAGAGATCGTACTTCCACTTCTTTTATTTTGCAATTTCATTTTGAGATATGAAAATTTATATAATCCTATACTTTGGGCGAATCTTCTCAAAATATAATCTAAGAATAGAATAATTTGTAAAAATAACAAAAAATATCCAATATCATCAAATATTCCTATAATATCTTCTTCATTACTATTTTCATTATATAATAAATGTGGACACTTCAGTCTTTTCTCCTTTGAATCAATAATAGAAGGATCATTATTACATTTGTTAGTAAAAGTGCTAAATGATAGCATAATTAATATATTTAATGTTATGCCTGTGATTAATAATAAAATAGAATATAAATTATTATTTTTAAAAATAAGGTTTAAAATTGGTAATTCGAATAATCTATTAATTTTATAATCAGCGGTAGCAATTATATTTATTTGATCATATGATTTTAATATAATATTTACGAAGTCAGTTAATTGTGTATTATCTATTTTTAAATATAACTCATTATTATCTTGAATAAATTTGGCTTTATTTAATAAAGGAAAATATACTTTATAAAGTATATAATTCAATGAAACTTCCACACATTTTATTCTTCCAGTTAAAAACTGAAACATTTCATTTTCATCTATTAATTGATATTGGGTATCTACATCAGATAATTTTTGAAGAAGTTCTATATTTTTCTTTTTTTTTATAGTAAAATGTCTATAAATATTTTTCACTAAATAATATAAACATAAGATAACATTCATTAAAAAAATAAGACATTCCTTAAAAAAATTTACTATAACTCTTAATAAATTTTTTTTTACTGAAACAGATAAATAACTTTCATTTATTGAATCTTGATGATAACTATATAAAGTATAATATAGTAAAAGTAAATCAAATTTAATAAGACAATTTGAATAATTATGATTAATATGTATATTTTTATTGTTTTTATTTTCGTTGATAATTATTTTTTTGTTTAAATTTTCATTTTCATAATTTTCATAACCTTCATTATTAATTTGATTGTTATCATTACTAGCATCTTTTTTATCATCGAATAAGTCTATATCATCTTTTAAATTATCTACATTATCCGAATTATATTCGAAAATTCCCTGCCTTTCTGATAATTCTTCTTTATTATATGAATCATCCTCTTTTAAAGAAAGTAGCATTTCATCAATGTTATAATCTCTACTCTCCATTTCTTTCCTAGATAAATAATACATCCTTTTTAATTTATTTTTTATAGTTTTAATGTTATCTTCATGCCAATATCTTAATTGAGTTAATTCAATTATATTATGTTCATTATAACAAATGTTATAATATATAAAGAATACTTTTATTATTCTTGATTCAATTTCAATAATACCGTCTGTAATTTCATATAAATTTTCTTTATTAATATTATTTAAAAATAAATTGTAATAATCTATATGTTTGACTACATAAGATACTAAATCATAATAACCATAATTAAATAAAGTAGTTAAATTTTCTATGTCAGGTCCATCTATAAAATAATAAATGAAATTTAATAATAATTCAATTGAATTAAAAGATGATTTTTGACTTTTTTTTAATAATATAATTATTAATTTTATTATTTTTTCAACCATATCCTGACTAAATTCATTTATTTCTTTAGTCAAAATATTTTTATCTTTTTTTTTAAATCCAATTAATGTAGTTATAAAAGTAATTAAATCATTTAATGAATTTTCCATTTTTTTGTATTTATTTGTAATTGCTTGGCTTTCCGGAGATTGCATGAAATCATAAATTTTTCCAAAATCATTAGATAAATGTTTTAGTATAAAATCTAATTTATGAAATAATTCTTGGATTAATCCTGAATTTTTTGATATAATAATATTATTATCTTTTATTTTTTTCAAAAATAAATTTATACTGTTAACTATAATCGAAAATATATTTTTTGATTCTATTAAAGAGTGATTTTTTTTTCTTGTGAAAATTAATATTAATCCATTAAGAATAGAATATAAATTTAATTGAGGTTCACTTGAATTATTTTTTTCGTTATTTTTATTTGTTTTTGGCTCAACTGTAGCGCATTTTGCATACAACATTTGAAATCCTATTCTAAAAAAAATTAAACTTATTTTTTTATTATATTTAGGGTATAAATATATCAAAGAATTAAAAAATGTAAATAAATCAATGCTTTTATTAAATGTAATGTCTTTTATTAGATATTCTTTCTGAACTTCATTTTCCAAATTATTTAATGTTTTTACTAATGAAGAAATAACTTTTGATTTAGAACTATTATATAAACTTTCAGTAGGATATATTTCATTCATTCTATTATATATATAATCTTGCATTAAATCTATACTATCTAAATCATTTTTATTAGAATCACTTTCATCAAAATTTTTGAATATTTTTTTAATAAATTTTTCCATATCATTTATAATAAATTGTTTTTGCAATATATCATATTCTATTTCTTGAAATGTAATATAATTAAATCTTTTTTGCAGATTTAACAATTGATTTAATAAATAAGTTTTTTCTAATGCTTCATATTCTTCATTAGTAAATGAATTAGTACAATAATATTTTAAATTTCTTTTTATTTCAATATCTTTAAAAATTTTTTCCAACAATATTATATCAATATTATTTAATCTATAATAATAAAAAGTTATTAATCTTGAATCATTTTTTCTCATTATATCTTCCTTTTTTTCTTCTTCAGTTTTATTCGAATAAACATTTGTATCTAAACGACTATATAAAAAGTCATTTTTATTCTTATATTTTTTTATTGGTATTTCAATATTATTTCCTTTAATTGTATATTTAAAACCTGCTATGGATTCAAATAGGACTAATACAAAATTGAATTTATTCTCACATTTAATTATTTCATTATTATTATTGTTGTTAATAATATTATTTTTAGCCAAAAATGATACATTGTTTATACTTTTCCTTTTTGGGTATCTTTCATTTTCTATGTTATTAGTAGTAGTATTATTTATGTTGTTTGTAGAAATGTTATTCTCTTCAAATATTTGTTTATTAGGATTGGTCCCACGCATATTTGTCATTGAACTATCCCTTAGTGAATTTTCACCGGAATAACGCCGCTTATATTCGTAATTATTATTATATAAATAATTGTTGTTATTATAAATATTACTATCTAATAATGATGTTATTTTTCTACTTAATTCTTTAAAACTAAATTTCATATCTGAATGTTCTTCTAAATTATTATTAGAAATGATATTTTTATCTTTTAAATAAATAATATAACTACTAGAAAAATAGAGCAAGAAGGATAGTTTTTCTTTTTCTTCATCATTTTCCCATATGATATTATATTTTTGATCACTAGAATTACTTATACCAAAAGCCCCATATGCATTAATATTCTGATCTTTAATATCCTTTTTAAAATCATCATTAATAATTTCTGATTTATCCTCAGATTTTTTATCCTTACTTTCATAAAGATTATCATCTTCTTTTTTTTCTTCTTCAACATCTTCGATAATATTATCTTTAATATTATCTTTTTTTTCTTTAGTATCAATAATTTCTTTATTTTCTTCGTTTTCTTCTTCTTCCTCCTCTTCATCTTCTTCATCATTTTCTCTCATACTTTCTTCAATATTATCTTTTTGTAAATCGTTTATACATGATAATATCCTTCTTTTCATTTCATCTTCCGGAAATATGTTTTTTAAAAAGCTTTCATATAAAAATGAATCAATATTTTTTTCTTTATTTAATAATATTAAAACACGTGTTATTAAATAATTATAAAAAAGTTGATATACTACTTTATTTTTTGGATTATGACATATTATTTCATAAATATTTCTTAATTGTTCAAATACTCTTGTCATAAAATCTCTAAGTTCTAAAAAATTTTTTTTACAATTTTTTAACAAAAATAATAAAGCTTCTGAACAATAATAACTTATACATAAAAATAATTGTTCCAATTGTTCTTCTTCGCTTTCGTTATCTTTATAATTACGACGAAATTCTTCTATACTTTTTAGTGAGCTTACTATCATATTTTTATAAACATCAAAATTATCAGGGACTAATTTGTAAAAATTTGGGAAGACGCTTTGTACCTCCATGAACACACGTAGGATTTCCTTGCAATAATTTAATTTTAGTTTAATATTTTCAGTCCTATTATAAGGCCCATATATTTCAATTGATTCTACCATTGTTTTTAAAGAATCCTCATATTCGATTTTTTCAAAAAAATTTTCGTTTTCTTTTATTAACATCTGATTAAGATCATTTAGACCTTCATTTTTTATTTGTTTTGTCGAAAAAATAGTTAATAATTTTTTTTTTGTGATACTTCGCAATTTATTATTTATAATTCTATAATGATTTTCATTGGCTCGAACATCTGCATCTTTACGCGGTGATAGAGAAGACTGGGATAAAGATGATAAATCATTTGCACTTATTATTTCATTTTCTTCTTTTATTTTTTGTATTTCATCTTCAATCAATTTAAATACATCTTGTATATTTTTTAATTTTTCAAAAGAATTTTTATGATTCAAAATACTATTATTTCTTATATCTAAATATATGATTTTATTAAAATAATTATCTATTTCATATTTTTCTAAAAGTTCTATCATGAAATCAGCTTGTTTTCCGATGCCATAATCTTCGAAAGTGTTTGAACCTAATGCATTTTTATATGAATATAAAAATTGATTTTTTATTTCATTTAATTCTTCATACAATATTAATATGTTACATCTATGATTAACTATTTTTTCTATAATTTTTTTAAATTCTTCTTCTATTTTGTTATCATCTTTTATACCTTCTGTATTAATGATATTACTTTTTTTATTTTTTATCATATTCATCATAGTATGATTAATTGTAATTTCATTATTTTCTTTTTCTTTTTCTTTTGTTTCTAAATCTTCAATTAGTGCTTTCAACTTCGTAAAGCATGCGATTTTTTCTAAGATATATACAATTTGATCATTTTTTTTACAATAATAAATCAAATAATCAATTAAAATTATTTCTTCTTTAGATAATACTTTTAATTTAATATATTCACTCCCATTAAAAAAAAATTTATTATCTTTATTATTAATATCATTTCCACTACCAAGATTAAAAAGAGATTTTCTATTTTTATTTTCATTATTATTATTTTTATTATTACCTTCTTCTTCATTATCATCATCATTTTCAAAAACATTCGCATAATCATTTTTATTTTCAACATTAAAGCTTTCAATATTAAAAATATCTCTCAATAATGTTGGATTTTCAATCATTTTTACACATATATTCATCATAAAATTATTATTAATAAAAACAACTTTTCGTAAAAGATTGCCATTTATCGAATTCAGAATTCTTTTTATTTTTTGAATATCAGAAAAATTGTTAAAATTTACACATAAATTAAATAATATTTTATATGTTTTATAAACAATTTCAATATATTCGTTAATACAAAATATATATATTGAATATATTTTATAGAGATTTTTATTAATTTTTTGATCATCTTCTTTAAATTTTTCTTGAATTTTTTCGGATTCTCCTCTTTTCGGGTCATTACTAAATAATTTTTTAAATTTTGTTTGAAAATGGACTGCTTTGGCGAAAACTTTAACTGTCTGATGCTTAATTTCATTTCTGATACTTTTTCTTAATCTCGGAAATTTTTCTTTTTCTTCTTTTTTTGAATCAATTTTAAAAGTAATTTTTTTTTTTGGATTATTATCATTTTCTATCTTTTTTTTAGTTGAAAAATTAAATATATTACTACCAACTGTTTTCTTATCTTGGCTCTTCTTGGTATTATCAAATGCACTCTCATCATCACTGCTACTACTTTTGACTTTATTACTCAATTTATTATCATTAAAATTAATAGAAGTATCTTCTTCATTTTCTTCTTCTTCTTCCTCTTCTTCTTCTTCATTTTCATTATCTATAATTAAATTTGTAGTCTTTTGTAATTCCATTTTACCACCATCAGTAGTTATAGTTAATTCATCTTCTCCTTCTACGTTATTTTTGTTAGCATTACTATCTTTTTCATATTCACTAAAGAACATATTATAAATACGATAAGGAAACAAAGAACCAATTAATGTATTTGGTTCAAATAAATTACTGTTGTTATTATTATTATTACTACTCATAAATTTAATTGAATGACTGCTACCATTTATCACATAATTTAAATTATTTTCTAAAAATTCTTCTTTAATATTCGGACTAAATATTGAAGAAAAATATTGATCTTTAATAAATAATAATGAATCTAAATTAATTTGCTCAAAATAATCAATAAAAATTAATAATGAATTTAAATCCTTTATTTTTTCTTCCGCATATTTTTCATCATCATCCTTTTTTTTCTCTTTACTTGAGAAATTATCTTGATTATCTGGAGGCCCGCTTATCATGTCATTTTTGTCTTTATCTTTACTTATAATATCATTATTAATCATATAATTATCTCCTTTGCTTTTAAAAGAAGATTTATTGAATATACTCTTTTTTTTTGCTTTACTTGGAGAATATTCTGATCTTTCATATAAATTATCATTTGATTCTGCTGCAAAATTATCTTCATTATTTGATATTTCTAAATTTTTAACTTCTTCTGGAATTTCATTACTAATTTTGTTATATAAATCAACTTTTTTTTTAAAACCTTGTTTTGAACTTGAAATGGATGATGAATTGCTTTCCTTTATTGTATTAATAGCATAAACAGGATTTCGACTTTTTTGATTAATATTACTATTTGATTCTTTTTTATTATTATCTAAAAAACTTGTTTTTACTTTTCCATATGTATTTTCATTTTCTGCCATTTTTTTCTTTTTCTGTTTTTGCTTTCCATTCAAATATTTAATCAAGTAATTTTTTTGTTCTATAACAGATGCTTTTATTTTGTTAATAGCTTTATATATTTTGGCTTTATAATTATTTTCTTTTTTTCCATCATTAAAATCAATTTGCACAATTTGCATATGTTTTTTAATTTTTTCTTTTATTTCCTCCACTTTATATCTTATTTTATTTAAATTCATTAATTTTTTATAATAATACAAATAATTATAAGTTGTTTCAATATAAGATAATATAGTATCAATAAAAACAACTTTATCAGGTGGTAGATGTTTATTTTTATATTTTAATTTTCCGTTTAATATATATTTTTGTAAAGATTCTGAATCTTTTAAAATATCAAATATAAAATCCAATAAATCTGATCTATCATCTAAGTAAATATATTCACAAAATTCTAATATAGGTGATTTATCAATGAATATTTTCTGCTTAATTTCCTCGTTTTTTTCGGATAAATTTATTAAAAATTTTAATATTAATTGTAGCATTGATTTTAAACTTGATAAAGTGGTATCTTTTCCTCCAATTTGGCCTGCTTGTAAATTCATATTTAATGAGTCTTTGATTTTTTTTTTATCTCTGTTATTATATATATTACTCATTCTTTTTCCAGTTTTTTTTGTTTTTGTTGTATCTCTCATTTTCATATCTTTTACTATAGGTAAAAAATATTTAATTATTTCTATTATAGTATCAAATATATTAAATTTATCTAATAATAATTGTCTCTCACCTATTGGATGGTTAATTTCATAATTATCATCTTTAAAAGTATAATCAATATTTAATAAATATTCATTAAAATAATTTATATATTGTGTAATTTTTTTAATCATACTATTTGAACTTGTTTTCTTTTTTTTGTAGCTTTTTAAAATGTAGTCTAAATCTAGTAAAATATTTTGCATATATATAACTTGATTTCCTTCATTGATATCTATTTTATTTATATCTAAAATATAATCATCTTCTATTTTGATATTTATTGTATCATCACCATCTTTCATTGTTAAAAAAATTGGCTCAAAATATGATTCTGCTTCTTTAGAATCAAAAACTTTTGCTTCATTTGGATAATTATCTGGATCATAATTTAAATCTCTAAATACACTTTTTAAAACATATTTACCATCAGCAACCATATCTTGATTTTCCTCATTTATATTGTAATGAAAAAATTTAAAATTATAATTAAAATAATGTTTTTTATCTTCCAACATTTCTTCATCTACTAATTCAAATTCATATTCATTATCTTCTATATTATTATTGTTATTGATATTGATATTCATATTATAATTATTATTTAAATTAATCAGATTTTTGGTACTGACTCCACCAAAATTATTATTTTCTACAATTTCGCTATTATTTTTACGTTCTTTTCCGATTTCTTTTTTTCTAATGCTTAAATATAATCCTAATAAAGGATTTTTTATTCTGACTAAATCACCTATTTTTATTGGTTTTCTTTCATAGATTTCTTCTTTTTTTTTCTCAAAATTTTCATTTTCAATTACCCAAAAAGAATTATTTACTACGTGTTCAAATAAATTTTTATCATATGGTAAGCCTTTAATTTCTATAGATGAAAAAGAACTAACTTTATCTCTGATTCTATCTGTGGCACCATAAAATTCCATATATTTTTGATTATTATCTTTCAACATGCCATCAATATCTTCTCTTACTTCTTCTTTTATACCTATAATTTCCTCAATTTTGTTTTCGACTTTAATACCCTTTGCAGATAGCATCATTTTTTTATTTTCATTATCTATATTATTAGTAAAGATGATATTAATTAATTGTCCACTATATAAATAATTTTGATTAGTTATAAACCAGGATTGATTAATAATACTAAATTTATCAATATTAGAATTCACACTATTCACTAAACATAAATCAGAATAATTCCATTTAGGTAATTTTGACTTTTTATTATCTCTTATTTCATCATTTTCATCAATTTTTTCTGTTCTTTCAATATTATCTTTATAAAACGAACAATGATTAATAAAATAAAATTGTCCTTTTTCTTTATTGTATACACTTAAATTTACAATATTTTTAAAAATTAATGGTTCCAAATTTGAACCAATTTCATTTATTTTATTAAAACAAAATGGCATTGCTCCCTCAACGTCAACAATTAATTTTAGTGAATAATTATCATTTCCCTGCAATTTTTCAATTGTTATAAACTTTTTACTTATCATATGTTGTAAGAGAAACGTTTGCCCGAAATTTAACTTTGAATTATTTAAAAAGCTAGCTTCTTTTACGTTCATATATTGTTGAATATATTTAGAATTTATTGAATCATCTAATTTTTTTTTACCATATATAGATTTGCATTCGTCTATATCACGTATAAAAAATAGACTTTCTTTTAAATCAGTTTGTTCTATTATTGGTGATTCGCATAATTTTAATAATAAGTTTTCTTCTAGATTTTCCATACGTAATAAATATTTGGAATGACTACAATGATTCGACACTAATTTAAGAGAAATTAATGAGTTATAATGAACATATGGATCATGTTTACCTTCATTTGGATTGGATTGCATTTTCTATTTAAATTATTTAATTTTATACCAATGAATTTATTTGTTTTAAATTTTGAAATATTTAAAAATACATAACCGATGTATGGGGATTGGGGATTGGG
>JAJJKP010003880.1:0-10536 GCA_023805685.1 Ostracodinium gracile
AGGGAAGTTATTCAGACGATCCTCAAGTCCGACCATTTTGAGAACAAACCTTGAGTCCATCGGGTCATCGCACAGCTGAATAGCCAGATCCACATTTTCTTTGGCAGTCAGGTTCTGGACAAGGTTATAGAACTGGAAAACAAACCCAACATCCGTACGGCGATAGTCACAAAGCTCTCTTTCTGATGCTTTCGAGATCTCTTTTCCATCTACTATGATCGTGCCCGAGGTGGCGGTATCCATCCCTCCAAGAATGTTGAGTATTGTGGTCTTTCCTGCACCGCTGGAGCCCAGGACCACAACAAATTCTCCCTTATCTATAGAGAATGAAACATCATCCAGCGCTTTTATCTGGACTTCGCCCATCTGATATATTTTTACGGCATTTTTGACATCTATTAAAGTCATAAAAAAAATGACCACTGTTAATGAATATTCAACTTTTAGTCACATGTCTACTATAAATAAAAATGAAAACGAATTAAAATTAGTAGTTTTAGGTAAATCTTTAGTTGGCAAATCAGCCTTAACTTTTCGTTTTATTAACGATCAATTTCCAAAAGAGCATGATACAACAATAGAAGATCAATATAAAACTGTAATAAATATAAATGGAAGCCAAGTAAGACTAGAAATATTAGATACAGCAGGACAAGACGATTACCAATCCATGCTAGAAACTTGGATTAATTCAGGTGCTGGATTTTTATTAGTATATTCAATAGATGATATGGAATCATTTACTGAAGTTCAAAAAAAATATGAGAAATTAGTATCTCTTAAAGGAAAAGATGTTTATAGTTGTATAATAGTCGGGAATAAATGTGATTTGGATGAAAATAGAAGAAAAGTGCCAAAAAATACTGCAGAAGAATTCGCAAAAAGTAAAAATATACCTTTTTTAGAAGCAAGTGCTTTAAATACTATAAATGTTAAAGAAGCTTTTATAAAAGTTGCTTATGATTTAATGGAAAAAATGGATGAAAAGAGTTAAAACTGTTGTAGATTGGGGTATAAATAATGGATTATATGTGATAATCAATTCCCATCATGATGTGGCTGGTTTCAAAGAAGAAAAAATAGGATATGGAGAAGGATATTATACTGCTTACAAAGACATTGAAGAATCAGAAAGATTTATTTATAATATATGGAGACAAATTGCTATTGCTTTCAATGATGGATATGATCATCATTTAATTTTTGAAGGATTAAATGAACCAAGAATGAAAGGTCATAAAAATGAATGGAATTTTCAAAGCACAGATTCCGACAGTTTAGCCGCGGTTGACACATTAAATGAATATATGAAACTTATAGTTAAAACAATTAGAGAAACTGGAGGAAATAATGAAAAAAGATTTATTATGATTACTCCATTATCCGCCAGCTATAATAGTGCAATCAATTCAAACTTAGTTATTCCCGATGATTCATTATATAATTATAATTCTCACAATAAAATATTAATTAGTATTCATATGTATACTCCATATAATTTCGCTCTTAATGGTGATATGACTTATGTTAAATTCAAAGACGAATATAAAGAAGAATTATATGAAGATTTCGCTAATTTATATAAAAAATATATTTCTTTAGGCTATAACGTTGTTTTAGGCGAAATGGGAACTGTAAACAAAAATAATACCGATGATAGAATGGAATGGGCTCAATATTATATCAAAACAGCAAGAAAGTTTCATATGAGTTGTATCTTATGGGATAACGGAGTTTTTGATAATACAAAAGGAGCAAATGAAGTTTTCGGTTCATTCCATAGAGATAAATTAAAATGGGAAAATAGTGAATTAATAAATATTCACGTTACATTTGCTTCTGAACCATTTGAAGATGTAGACGCATCAGATCTTTTTGCCATTGAACTAAAAGAAACTTTCAATAAAAATAAAGCAATTAAAGATAAAAGAACGAAAGAATTTGATGATGAAATTAAAGCTTCTGAAATATCAAATAATATTGGAATGGGATGGAATTTAGGTAATACATTTGATGCTTTTAGTAAAAATATTGAAGGATATAATCAAGGATTAGATTCTGAAACATGCTGGGGAAATCCAGAAACAACTGAAGAAATGATTGAAACAATAGCTAAAACAGGATTTAAAACTTTAAGAATTCCAGTAACTTGGCATAATCATTTAATTGATGAAAGATATACAATAGATCCTGATTGGATGGAAAGAGTTAGAACTATTGTTAATTGGGGTATTAAACAAGGATTGTATGTTATATTAAATTCTCATCATGATAATTATGATAATGACAAAGGAGCACTACCTTATGGACTCGGATATTATCCTTTAAAAAGAGATATTAAAGAATCTGAAAAATTCATATATAATATTTGGAAACAAATTGCAACAGCTTTTAATAATGGATATGATCATCATTTAATATTTGAAGGTTTGAACGAACCAAGATTAGTCGGAACTGAATATGAATGGTGGTATAAAGCCAATGATCCATTATGTATGGAAGCTGACGAAGTATTAAATGAATATATGAGACTTATAGTTAAAGCCATTAGGGAAACAGGTGGAAATAATGAAAAAAGATTTATTATGATAACCCCATTATCAGCAGGTTTCCAGGCATCAATGGAATCTCGAATTGCTATACCAGATGATTCCAAATATAACCCAACAAATAGAAAAATAATGTTAAGTGTTCATATGTATGCACCATATGATTTCGCTTTAAATACTGATAATACATATGATACATTTTTAGATAGTTATAAAAATGAATTATCATCTAATTTTAAGGCTTTATATGGAAAATTTATATCCAGAAATATGCCAGTTATTCTAGGAGAAATGGGTACTCTTAACAAAAATAATACTGTAGAAAGAATCAAATACGCTAAATATTATGTCGTAAATGCAAGAAAATACCACTTAAGTTGTATACTATGGGATAATGGTATTTGGAGTGACAAAGTCTTAGGAGATCATATTGGAGAACTTCATAGAGATGATTTAACCTGGAATATTCAAGAATTAATTGATACTTATATTAAGGCTGGGAAAACTCCGTTTTATGAAATTGGCGTAACAGATTTTGCTATAAAAATAGAAGATAAATTTAATAAAACGAATTTAGTGTTTGATAATGAAGAAGTTAAATTTGATGAAAAAATCACTTCTGAGCAATTGGTGAATGAAATGAAATTCGGATGGAATTTAGGAAATACTTTTGATGCTGTTATGCATGGCGTTCAAGGAGATAATGGATTAGATTCTGAAACGTGTTGGGGTAATCCAAGAACAACAGAAGAAATGTTTCAAGCTTTGGCTAATAAAGGAGTAAAAACAGTCAGAATTCCTGTTAGTTGGCATAATCATTTCATTGATGATAATTATACAATTGATCCAAAATGGATGAAAAGAGTTAAATCAGTTGTTAACTATGCTTTACATTATGGATTATATGTCATAATAAATTCACATCATGATAATGCTGGAATGAGTAAAGAGGTTATATCTTATGGAAAAGGATATTATCCTTTATTAAAAGATATAATAGAATCAGAAAGATTTATATATAATGTATGGAGACAAATAGCTATAGCATTTAATAATGGATATGATCATCATTTAATATTTGAAGGACTTAATGAACCAAGAATGTCAGGACACCAATATCAATGGAATTATAAAAAGAATGATCCAGATTGTGAAGAAGCAGCAGAAGTATTAAATGAATATATGAAGCTTATTGTTAAAGCAATTAGAGAAACAGGAGGAAATAATGAAAAAAGATTTATAATGATTACTCCATTGGCTGCCAACTATTTTAGTGCAGTTGATTCAAATGTAATATTCCCAGATGATTCAAAATATAATCCAATTAATAATAAATTTATTCTTAGTGTTCATATGTATACTCCATATAATTTCGCACTTAATGGTGATATGAATTATACAAAATTCATTGATGCTTATAGAGAAGAATTATATGAAGATTTTGTTATGTTATATAAAAAATATATTTCAAAAGGTTATAACATAATAATTGGAGAAATGGGTACAGTAAATAAAAATAATACTGAAGAAAGAATTGAATGGGCTAAATATTATGTCAAAAAAGCAAGAAAATTCCATATGTCTGTTATTGTATGGGATAATAATGTTTATGATAATACAAAAGGAGCTTCAGAAGTATTTGGACATTTCCATAGAGATAAATTGCAATGGGAAATTAATGAATTAATGGATACTTATATAACTAGTTCTAATACAGAATTTGAAGAAATTGATCAGGAAGATTTATTTGCAATAAATCCTCAAAGAACTTATAATAGAGATGGATTAATAAGAGATATTAATGATAAAGAATTCGATGATACAATAAAAGCAAAAACAATTGTTGAAGCAATTGGAATGGGATGGAATTTAGGTAATACATTAGATGCATTTATTGATGATCAAAATGAAGAAAGTCATAATCAAGGATTACTATCTGAAACATGCTGGGGAAATCCAAAAACAAAAGAAGAAATGATTGAAAGAATTGCTAAAACAGGATTTAAATCTATAAGAATTCCAGTAACTTGGCATAATCATTTAATTGATGAAAATTATACAATTGATCCAAAATGGATGAAAAGAGTAAAAACTATTGTTGATTGGAGTATTCAACATGGATTATATGTAATATTAAATACACATCATGATAATTATGGAAACTATAAAGAACCACTTACTTATGGAAAAGGTTATTATCCATTAAAAAGAGATATTAAAGAATCTGAAAAATTCATATATAATATTTGGAAACAAATTACTGATGCTTTTAATAACGGGTATGATCATCATTTAATATTTGAGGGATTGAATGAACCAAGATTAGTCGGAACTGAATATGAATGGTGGTATAAAGTAGGAGACCCGTTATGCGAAGAAGCTACGGAAGTGTTAAATGAATATCATAGACTTATTGTTAAAGCAATTAGAGAAAGTGGAGGAAATAATGAAAAAAGATTTATTTTGATTACTCCATTATCAGCGGGGTATCAAGCTTCTCTTGAATCAGGCTTACGTTTTCCATTGGATGATACATATAATCCATCTAATAGAAAATTAATTTTAAGTGTACATATGTATTCTCCATATAATTTTGCATTAAATGCTGATAAAAGTTATACTAAATTCGAAGAAAGTTATAAAGATGAGCTTTCAAATAGTTTCAAATCTTTATATAAAAGATACATTTTTATAAATCAACAAATAATCATTGGAGAAATGGGTATTGTTAATAAAAATAATACTCAAGATAGAATTGATTGGGCAGAATATTATGTAACAACAGCAAGACATTATCATATGAGTTGTGTTTTATGGGATAATGGAATATGGGATGTAACTTCAACTGGAGAAATAATTGGAGAATTACATAGAGATGATTTAACATGGCATAATAATAGATTGATTAAAACTTATATAAAAGCAGCTAATACTGAATTCTATGATTTTGATGGTTTTTCACCTGATTTAGAAGATACATTCGATAAGACTGGATTAATCATAGATAAAGATGTAAATATTTTTGATGATTCTATTACTTCAAATAATTTAGTTAATGAAATGGGATTAGGTTGGAATCTTGGAAATACTTTGGATGCTTATGATAAAAAAATAGAAGGAAATAATGGAGTTACTTCGGAAATGTTCTGGGGAAATCCACAAACAACTGAAAAAATGTTCGAAGCCATAGCTAAAAAAGGAATAAAAACAGTTAGAATTCCTATCACTTGGCATAATCATTTAATTGATAAAAAATATACAATTGATCCAGAATGGATGAAAAGAGTTAAAACTATTGTTGATTGGGCTATTAAACAAGGATTATATGTAATAATAAATTCTCAGAATGATAATGCCCAACATTTATTACATGCAATGAAATATGGAGAAGGATATTACCCATCTTTTAGAGATGTTGTAGAATCACAAAGATTTATTTACAATTTATGGAGACAAATAGCTATTGCTTTTAATAATGGATATGATCATCATTTAATATTTGAAGGATTAAGTGAACCTAGGCTAACCGGATATAAATATGATAAATATTATGACAAGGATGATTCAAAATGTAAAGTGGCTGTTAGTACATTAAATACTTATATGAAATTAATTGTTAAAGTTATAAGAGAAACTGGAGGAAATAATGCTAAAAGATTCATTATGATTACTCCTTTATTCGCTGGATATCAAAGTGCAATGGATTCAAATGTAGTATTTCCAGATGATTCAAAATATAATCCTTCAAATAATAAATTACTTTTAAGTATACATATGTATGCTCCTTATGATTTTTGTTTGAATGGAGATTTGGATTATAAAAAATTCACACAGGCTCATAAAGAAGAACTATATGAAAAATTTGTCAATTTATATAAAAAATATATTTCTGAAGGTTATAATGTTATAATTGGAGAAATGGGAGCAGTAAACAAAAATAATACTAATCAAAGAAATGAATGGGCAAAATATTATATTAGAAATGCAAGAAAATTCCATATACCTGTAATATTATGGGATAATGGAGATTTTGATAACACTAAAAAAACCGAGGAAGTTTTTGGTATGTTCCATAGAAATTCTTTAACATGGTTAGATGAAGATTCCATTGATTTACAAATAGCATATTCATCTCTACCATTTGAAGACATCGATATTAATGAAATTTTCTCAATTGATTTAATTGAATCATTTAATAAAACTGATTTAGTTGTTGATAACAAATCTGTATATTTTGATAATCAAGTTACTGCAGAACATGTATCTAATAGAATAGGTATGGGATGGAATTTAGGTAATACTTTAGATGCACATAATAGAAATATAGAAGGTTATGATCAAGGATTACAATCAGAAACTTCTTGGGGAAATCCAGAAACAACTGAAGAAATGATTGAAAAAATAGCTGAATCTGGATTTAATTCTTTAAGAATTCCAGTAACTTGGCATAATCATTTAATTGATGAAAATTATACAATTAATCCAAAATGGATGAAAAGAGTAAAAACTATAGTTGATTGGGGTATTAAACATGGATTATATGTAATATTAAATACTCATCATGATAATTATGGAAACTATAAAGAACCACTTACTTATGGAAAAGGTTATTATCCATCAAAAAGAGACATTAAAGAATCTGAAAAATTCATATATAATGTTTGGAAACAAATAGCTACAGCATTTAATAATGGATATGATCACCATTTAATATTTGAGGGATTAAATGAACCAAGAATGGTCGGAACTGAATATGAATGGCACTATAAAGTAGGAGACCCATTATGTGAAGAAGGAGCAACAGTGTTAAATGAATATATGAGACTTATTGTTAAAGCAATTAGAGAAAGTGGAGGAAATAACGAAAAAAGGTTTATAATGGTTACTCCATTGTCAGCAGGATATGAGGCTTCAACCCAATCTATATTTGAATTCCCTAATGATTTGAAATATAATGGAAACAATGGAAAATTAATTTTAAGTGTTCATATGTATGCTCCATATAATTTAGCTTTAAATGCAGATAAAAAATATACAAAATTCGAAGAAGCCTATAAAGTTGAATTAAAAAATAATTTCAAAACATTATATGATAAATACATATCAGTTGGACATCAACTAATTCTTGGAGAAATGGGTATTGTTAATAAAAACAATACTGAAGATAGATTGAAGTGGGCAAAATATTATGTATCAACCGCAAGATATTATCATATGAGTTGTGTTTTATGGGATAACGGTATTTGGGATATTAAAGCAACAGGAGAAATAATTGGAGAATTACATAGAGATGAATTAAAATGGCATACTCAAGAATTAATTGATAATTATATTAACAGTTCAAAAGAAGAATTCCATAATTTTAATGAAGATTTTGATATAGAATTAGAAGATAGATATGATGAAAGTAAAATTATAATTGATGAAGGAGAAGTTGAATTTAATAATAATATAACATCTGAACAAATTGTAAATGAAATGGGATTTGGATGGAATTTAGGTAATACTCTTGATGCTATTAATTGGGGTGCTACTGGAAATCATGGACTAGATGAAGAAACTTGCTGGGGAAATCCAGAAACAACTGAAGAAATGTTTAAAGCATTAGCCAAAAAAGGTGTTAAGACTGTAAGAATACCAGTTAGCTGGCATAATCATTTAGTGGATAAAAGATATACTATTGATCCAAAATGGATGAAAAGAGTTAAAACTATAGTAGATTGGGCAATTAAACATGGATTATATGTAATAATAAATTCTCACCATGACAATGCAAATATGAATGAAAAAGAATCAATTTATTATGGTCAAGGATATTATCCATCCATTAAAGATAAGGAGAATTCAGAAAGATTTATTTATAATATATGGAGACAAATAGCTACAGCATTTAATAATGGATATGATCATCATTTAATATTTGAAGGATTAAATGAACCAAGAATGTCAGGACATAAAAATGAATGGTGGTATAATCCAGACGATGAAGAATGTAGAATAGCGGCTTCAATATTAAATGAATATATGAGACTTATAGTTAAAGCAATAAGAACAACAAATGGTAATAATGCAAAAAGATTTATAATGATTACCCCATTAGCTGCAAGTTATCAAAGTGCAATATATTCAAATGTAATATTCCCAGACGATTCAAAATATAATCCAAAAAATAATAAACTTATTCTAAGTGTTCATATGTATACTCCATATAATTTCGCACTTAATGGTGATATGACTTATACAAAATTCATTGATGTTTATAGAGAAGAATTATATGAAGATTTTGTTATGTTATATAAAAAATATACTTCAAAAGGTTATAATGTAATAATTGGAGAAATGGGAACTGTAAACAAAAATAATACTGAAGAAAGAATTGAATGGGCTAAATATTATGTTAAAAAAGCAAGAAAATTCCATATGTCTGTTATTGTATGGGATAATAATCTTTATGATAATACAAAAGGAGCTTCAGAAATATTTGGACATTTCCATAGAGATACATTAGAATGGGAAAATGATGAATTAATGGATACTTATATAACTAGTTCTAATGATGAATTTGAAGAAATTGATATGAATGATTTATTTGCAATAAATCCCCAAAAAACATATAATAGAACGGGATTAATAAGAGATTATGAAGAAGTACTTTTTGATAACGAAATAACAGCAGAAACCATCGCCAACGAAGTTGGAATGGGATGGAATTTAGGTAATACATTTGATGCTCATAATTCTAGATTACAGGGATATAATCAAGGATTACAATCGGAAACATCTTGGGGAAATCCACAAACTTCAGAAGAAATGATAAAAGGATTAGCCGAAAGAGGATTTAAAACTTTAAGAGTGCCAGTAACTTGGCATAATCATTTAGTTGATGAAAATTATACAATAGATCCTGAATGGATGGAAAGAGTAAAACAAATTGTTGAATGGGGTATTAAATATGGATTATATGTAATATTAAATATTCATCACGATAACTTCTCTTATAGACGTGCCGAAGATAATCCTCTTATGTATGGTAAAGGCTTTTATCCAAATAGAAGAAATATTAAAGAATCTGAAAAATTCATATATAATATATGGAGTCAAATAGCCACTGCATTTAATAATGGATTTGATCATCATTTAATATTTGAAGGTTTAAATGAACCAAGATTAACCGGAACTGATTATGAATGGTGGTATAAAGAAGGAGAGCCGATATGTGAAGAAGCCGCAGAAGTATTAAATGAATATATGAGACTTATTGTTAAAGCCATTAGAGAAACAGGAGGAAATAATGAAAAAAGATTTATAATGATTACTCCATTACAAGCCGGATATCAATCATCAATGGAATCTAAAGTTGTTTTCCCTAATGATTCAAAATATAATCCAACTAATAAAAAATTAATTTTAAGTGTACATATGTATTCTCCTTATAATTTCGCACTTAATTTGGATAAATCTTATACCAAATTTGATCAAAATGGAAGAAATGAATTAAAAAATAATTTTGCTAATCTTTATAACAAATATGTTAAAAATGGAATACAAGTTATTATAGGTGAAATGGGTGTACTTAATAAAAATAATAATGATGATAGAATTGCATGGGCTGATTATTATACAACAACTGCTAGAAGATATCATTTAAGTTCTATTTTGTGGGATAATGGTGTATATGATATAAACCTAGAAGGACAAGAAATTCTAGGAGAATATCATAGAGATACTTGCACTTGGGAAAACGATGATATAATTGATGCTTATATTAAAGGATCTAAAACTAAATTCGAAGATTTCTAATTTAGATATGATATTTAATAAGTTTAAAAATAAATATTTGGTATTATTAATATATTATTAAACTTGGGAAATAAAACTATTATAATTATTTTTTTTTCCTTTTTTTATTATTTAATCCATCTTTCTATATATTCTTTATATCTTGGGGATTGGGGATTGGGGTTTGGGGATTGGGGATTGGGGATTG
>JAJJKP010003881.1:0-10529 GCA_023805685.1 Ostracodinium gracile
CAATCCCCAATCCCCAATCCCCAATCCCCATTTTTATATAAATATTACAATTTTATATTTTTGATTAAAATTACTTTTTAAACAAATTAATAATATATAATAAAATTAAATTAATTATTCGAAAAAATTACCGCTATAAATTTTTATTCTCTTTTTTTTCTTGACAACAGAAGCATTTTTTTTTGTATCTTCAGATTTATCATTATTTACATTATTCTCATTTGCAATATTATTAATATTTATTGAAGTTTGTTCATTAAGTGAAATTCTTTTTTTATATTCATTATCATTATGAGTAGTAGTATTTGCATTTGTTGTGTTAGAATCAATAGTGAATTCACTTATTTTATTTTCATTATCTTTTTCATTAACATTAATAAAGTTGTTATCTTTCTTCAAAGAAGATTGATAAGTATTTTGTTCACAACTTTTTATTCTTTTTTCATTCCTTATATCAACTTTTTTTGTATTAGTATTAGCATTACTTTTACTAGTAATTTGTTGTATTATTTTATTGGTTGATTCTTTTTCTTTTTCCTTTTCATTTTCCTTTTGAATATTATTATCTGTAGTAATAGGCTCTTCTTCAATAATATCTAATATTTTATTATTATCATTTTTTTCTTCTTCTTGCTCAGTATTTTTTATTTCAATTATTCCTGAAAAACTCTGATTTGCATTTAAATCATTATTATTGTTGTTATTATTCTGGATAATATTAGCCATTTCTTCATTTTTATTTTTTTCATCATTAAATATTTTATTTTGTAAATTGCAATTCATATTATTCATAACACTACAATAATAATTTGCTTTAGTTGTATTATTATTCTCATTTTCTTTTAATTTGTTTTCATATACTTTGCCTTCTAAACTATTTTTTGAAATAAGATTATTACATCTTGCTTTTACATTTTCTTTTTGCAATTCTTCAAGGACATTTTCTGGCTTTTCTTGCAAATGATTCAAGAATATTTCTAGTTTTTCTTTTGTATTTAAATAAAAAAATTGCATCAATTTACTCAAAACAGATTTAATTTCTTTATATTTAGAAACAAATTCACTTTTTTCAATTTTTTCATTTGAATTATTAGCCTCAGATAATATTTCATCATTTTTTGAGCCTAGTTTTATATTTTTCCATATTTCAGTTTCAAATTCAGAAATATTACTTAAAGTACTTTTCCCTGATATATCTGTTATTTCTCCACTTACTCCTGATTTATTATCCATTGAACGATCTGGACTTCTACTAACTCTATCAGGAGAAGTACTTTTTCCTGCTCTTTTCTTTTCTTTTTTTGTCATTTTTCTTAATTTATTTTGTTCTATTTCTTCTCTTATTTCATTTATTAAATTTTTATCATTATTTTTTGGAGAATATAGCACGAAAAGAGGCAAATCAAATAGTTGAAAATAAAATATAATTGACAAATATACATTCATAAAAGAAACTAATTTTTCTGATTCAAATTTTTTATAAAAAAATATTTCTCTTTCTTGATTAATTATAATATTTATAACCTCTATTAATTTAAAAGGCGGAATTAATCTAAAGTTATGTGTTTTAAGACTGGATTCAGATTTTTTTAAATAATATAATACAGGCTCAATTTTTGCCAAACACTCTGGGCATAATATACATAATTTATTGTTTTCGTAATTGAACCCAGCAAATATTTGCTCTGGAAAAATTTTATGCAATTTTGTTTTGTTTTTAAGGCAATTTGGACATATTTTAGCATCTAAAAAAAGAATGTTGTCTATTAACTGTTTTGAATCATAATCATCGGAATATATTTCATTTAAAATATTGGTTCTTATAGAAGTTATGTTTAAATAACTATTAGCAGATGGTATTGTTATGTTACTATTTGCTCCAATATTTTCAGTTAAAGAATATAAACCAGATAAGTAGGAGTTATGAAAAAGATTGGAATATTTTGAATTTTTATAGATTTTACTAACAAATAATAATATTGTTTTAGTAAATTTTGATAATTCATTTCTTCCACATGATTTAAATAATTTACAAAATAAATTTCTGGTAGGTGTTATTTTTTTATTATTATATAAATCTTCAATTAAAAATAAACCATAATCCATTAACATAATAGATTCTTTATCCCCATAAAAATGTATCACAAAACTAAAAAAATGAAACCATATTTCATATATTAAATATAATAGATATTTTGGCCACTCTTTTTTCTTTAATTTATTTATATTATAGCACCATTCATCTTCATATTTTACAAATTTTGGTTTAAATGGCTTTTGTGGCCTTTTGACATTTATATATAAATTTTTTTGTAATTTTCTTGGAAATTCTTTATGAAAGAAAGTTTGTCCATTTAAATCTTTTATTTCAATTTCTGGCAAAACAACTATTTTTTCAGGTATTATCTTTGGTAAATATACTTCTTTTTTATCAATTTTTCCATTTTTGATTGATTCCAAAAAGAACCCCATTGGCCCATCTGTTTTAATTTTTATAAAAGGTTCAATAAATTGATTAAATAAACTCGTTTCACAAAATAAAGCAATAAAATCATTTTCATCATTAACCGAATGATCTTTTAAAAATACTTTTTTTTTAAATACTTTTTCGGCTAATTCTTCTTCGTCCTGATTATTGTTTTTAAGAATATCCCAATCTATATATTTATTATAATTTTTAAACATAACAATAAAAACATTATAAAAAGCATCCCTAATTTCCGTTGAATCCACTCCTTTATGTCCTTCTAATTCAAAAGAATGTTTTACTTCATCTTGATAATCCATCCATTTATGAGCATTTACCGGGTTATCAAATTTATACTTAGTTCTTAAATGCTTTAATTTTGTTTCTAATGTTGCTTGTAATTTTCCTTTTAATTTAGGGATTTGACTATAATAATTTTCGAATCGATTTGTATTTATATTTAAAATAAGTGCATCATCAGGAAAATCTTTTAAATCAACTGGAAAAGAAATACCGATAATTAAAGGTACGGGGGAATCAATGAATACTTTTAATTTTTCAGGTAAAATAGGAACTAATACATGAATCCATCTGAATGGGAATAATAAATTAATTAAAGCATGCGCAACACAAGAAAGGGTTGCTTTGGATGAACAAATTAAAAATAATTTTTTTTCCAATAATAATCCTTGCCATGCAGTAATAATTTGTTTAAAACTTAATACACGGAAAAGTACTTCTAAATAAGTATTTTTTGTATCCCATAATTCACCATAATTTGCTATCCTATAAAAATTTAATTTTTCTTCGCCTATTATAAACTGAACAATTTCTCGATTTGATTGAATATATAATGAATTAACAAAAGAGCATATTGCCCTTTCTAAAGGTATTTTTGATTTACTTGCAGTTTGTATACGATATAATTGCTTTAAAAAAAGTAAGCAATTATGATAAAAAGGAAATCTTGATAAAACGCATATAGCTTTTTGAATAAAATAATATTTTCTTTTTTTGGTTTTTTTATCAAATTCATCATAATATGGTATAAATAATTCTTTAAATTCTGAATCAATTTCTTCCCAAAAAACTAATGTTGAACCATATGTTCTTTCTCCTACTTCATCTGTTAATACAAAATTAAACCATATTGGCAATTTGTATTGTTCAATTATTGATAATCCTTCAGGGAAACAAAACATAGAAACACTTGAATTCTTTTCTATATCTGGAGGATATTGATCTAATATTTCTGGTATATATTTAAATGAATAAGGTGATTTGTTTTTTACTATTCCAAAATTAAAATTTCCATTATCTTTTTTAATAATTTGAATATCTTTCAAAGGTAAAGATGTATTTTTTCTTGAAATTAATAATACAGCACATCTTGAACGAACAGTAGTTAAATTTAAAAGTTCCTTTACATTTAAATAGCTAGGTATTTTTACATAAAAATCAGAATATTCTTTATAAAGTCCTAATTCACTGATTATCGGATATGATTCATTTTGTTCTTTTTTATCTTCATCTCTAAAAAAAGTTACACTTATTGGCTTATATTGTTCATCAATATATTTTTTTTCTAAAAACAAATATTCTGGTGATTCATAATCACATTCAACCATTATTAAATCAGTTATTGGTGAAACATAATTATAATTATATTTTATTCTTAACCAAACATTTTTTTCCTTTATTAATAAATGCCATTTTTCATCTTCATTTAATGGTTTATAGCTATGTGGTAAATCTTTTACAAATATATCTATATCTTGAATGAAAATTGGAGGTTTGACATTATTATCATATTTTTGAATTAAAGATTCATTTAAGCCTATTATATAAAATGATTTTATTATTTTTTTTCTCTCTTCAATTTCATCTGTCATTATTATTATATTTTATATTTTATATTTTATATTTTATTTATAATTATTTTAATCTCCATCTAAAAAATTATCCATTTTCTTCATAAATATTCCTGTATCTATTATATTTGAAATTCCATATATTATTATTATAACTCCTATTGATGTAATTACTATGTTAGGTGTTGCCAAAACTATCATTCCAATTACTACCATTAATATTGCTAATACTAATGAAGTAATCCAATATGGAGATTTGTAATCTTTCCATACAAAAATTGTTTGTAAATTCATAACTCCTACTGCTATAATCCATATAGCTATTATTATTCTAAATATATCAATTATACTTTTTGACGCAAATAATATTATCACTCCAACAATTACTAAAATTAATGCTGTTGTCAATAAATATTCTTTTTTATCACTTGCAGTATAATACTCAATTAGTCTAAGAACTCCCATACCTATAAATAACACACCTAATATTATAGAAATAGCACCTAATGTTTCCTCTGGTTTTGCAACAATTAATACTCCAAATAGAACAAATACTGCTGACACTATAATATCTGTCCAACTAGATCTTTTTAATATTTTTGAAAACATAATATTCCCCTCTTTCATTCGTATTTTTATACATAATATCACAACATATAAAAAAAGTATACATTTTTTTAGAATTTTTTCAATTAAAAATAGCACATAAAAATGTGCTCTCTCTATCTCTTTAAATTATGCATTTTCCTTTTCTTTTTTCTCTACTACTTGCTTTCCATCATAATATCCACAGTTTGAGCAAACTCTATGTGGCATTACTGGTTCATGACAATTTGGACATGTAGTAAAATTTGGTTTTTCTTTTTTCCATGTTGATCTTTTAGCATGTGTTCTTGCTTTTGACCATCTTCTTTTTGGTTGTGCCATATTCTATTCCCTCCTTGTATAAGATATTTATTCTATATCTTCTAATATTTTACTTTTAAAATACTATAAAATTATACTAGCATTTTGTGTTTTTGTCAAGTCCTCTACGTATTATCTTTTTTAAAATCTATACAATATTTCTTATATAATTGTTTTACATTCTTTTTTGTCAACACTTTATCTATTCCATCTACACTTACTTGTGTTAAAAATTCTGTTATTAATTCTTCTACTTGATCATTAACTAATGTTTTATTTCTTTCATATAACCAATATTCTAATTCATATTCTTTAGTCCAATCTTTTCCTTTATAGATTAGTCCTGCTGCTAATTTATCACATATCATTTCAGCAACATATTTATATGGAATTATTGGAGTTTTATCAGGAGCATTTAAATCTACCCAATAATCTGTATGATGTTTATTTCTTCCTTTATGATGTAGCCATGCTTCAGAATATCCTTTGTCTAATCTACAATCAACAATTGGTGAATGACCTCCATCAAAGTATTTTACTCCTTCCCAAAATTCTGTTGGTGAATATTTGGATAAATCATGGACTAATCCTCTCCATGGTTCTCCAACTTTTACACATAATTTAAATACAACCCATCTGTGTTTTGTAACTACCATAAAGTGCCCAAAAAAGTTTCTTATATATTTAATTTTTAAAGAATTTGAAAAATCCTTTTCCCTTTTTATTTTTGTTTTCTTCTTTGTTTTCTTCGTCTCCATCTTCATCTTCATTTTCTTCATCTTCATCTTCGTCTTCGTCATTACTTTCATTATTATATTCATTTGAATCTAAATTAAAATCCTCATCCTCATCATCTTCATCTTCATAATCATATTTATTTTTTTCATAATCATAATAGTCATCTGATTCATCTTCATAATCATAGTTATTATTTTCTTGTCTTTCTGTATAATCATTTTGATTATTTGATTTTTCACTATTTTCATTATCCTCTTCATCTAGTTCGTCATAATTATAACTATAAATATCATCATAGTCATCGTCGTAACCATCGTCATAATCATCTTCTTGACTATTATCTTCTTCGTTGTCATCCTTATAATAATTATTTTCATAATTTTCTTCATCTATATCTGCACTATAATCTTGATCATCATCAAAGTTATCACTATTTTCGTCTGCTTCATCTTTATCTGTATTTTCGTCATCTTTATTATTACCAAGTAGTTCTTCAAGAGTTTCTTCTGTGTATTCTTCTTCTGGATGATATTCTTCTTCCTCATACTGATCATCTTCATCAAACTCGTCTTCATCTACATATTCATATTCATAGACATCATCATCTAAATCATCATAATCATCTTCTTCATCTGTATTATATCCATATATTTCGTCATCTAGATTCTTAGATTTGTTTTTATCATGATTATCATAATCATAATCTTCATCTTCGTCATCAAAATCATCATCTGCATCTAAATCAACATCATCATAATCATCTTCATATTCTTGATTTTCGTCTTCATCATCTTCTATGTCATCACCATAATCAAAATAATCATCAACTTCATAATCATCTTTATTTTCTGTATCTTCTTGTCTATCATTATCATTTTCTAAATCTGTCTCATCAGCACTATCATTATCATCTATATCATCATCTGCATCTAAATCGACATCATCATAATCATCTTCATATTCTTCATTTTCTTTTTCTTTCTTTTTATTTCTTTGTTCATCTTCAAAGTCATATTCTAAGAAATCTTTTTCATCATTAAGATTATATGTATTTTTAAGTTTATTTTTATATTCTTCTTCATCTTCATCTTCTTTATTTTCTATTTCTTCAACAGTTGGAATAATTTCGTCTGTTTCTTTAGTATCATCATATTCAGATAAATCTCTATCAAATTTTTCCATGATTTGTTTATCAAACACATCATAGATATTTCTTATTTCATCAATTCTCCAATAATTAGAATTAATTAATGTTCCTTCTTGAACATTCATATTATCTATTTCTTTTTCAAAATTCTTTTCCTTATCTTCAATGTTTCTTAAATATGATTTATCGTATAAATCCTTATACATTTTTCCTGTTGCTTTTCCTTCTGTTTCTTTTTGTATAAGTTTATATAAATTCTCAAATTGTTCTACATCTAATTCAAATTTTTCGCATGCGTCTTGCATTAATCTTTTATGATATTTTGCACCATTTATAGCAGTCATTCTTTCATTATCTAAAAAACTTACTATATACATTTCTTCAGCTTTTAAGAATACTAGTTTAGCACTAACATTTCTTAAAGTTATTCTATGTTGATAAAGATTTACTTCATCATCTGAAGCATCACTTAATAATTTTGTCATTTTATCATAAACTTCTAAATAGCATTCTGCTTCTCTTTTAGCAAAAATATTTTTTGTTTCTACTGCCAATTTTATTACATCTTCATTAAAAGGAACTCTTTCATCTTTTCCGTTTCTTATTAATATATCTTCAATTCTACTTGTGTCACCTTGAATATTTATAAAATTCTTTAAAACTTTTATATTACTTGCATCAATTTCTTGTAATTCTTTTTTTGCTGAATCAATCATTTTATAATATACAGCTTCTTCTGTTCTTCTTGATCTAGTACATTTATTTCTTTCTCTTTGTTTAAGATTAAATCTACTAATCGTATTTGTATATTCTTCTCTTAATTCTTCTAATCTTTTATTATTCTTAGCAATTGTAACTTCGGCATTTATTAATTCTTCCTCAATTTTTTCCGCTTCTTCTCCTAGATTAGTAAATAATTGATCTCTTTTTTCTTCTTCTTTAATATTTGATCTAAACAAAGCCTTTTGCTCATGTTGAATTTTTCTTATTGCATTTGCTATATCATCAAATTCTCCAATTACTCTTTCTTCTTGTTCTAATATACCTTGATATTTTTCTACTTCTTCAATAACATCTTTATAAGTATTATAAATAGTTTTAAAGTTTATTTTATTTTCAAATCCAAATATTCTGTTATAGTGTCTTTCTATTAAAATAGCACTTCTTTCGTACATAATATGAGTTCCTCCCACTTTTATATATATTACTTCGATCTTATTCTATCATTAAATAAATAAAATAACAAGTATTTTACCTGAATTATTTAATAATTTTTCCTGGTATTCCAACCACAGTACAATTTTTTGGAACATTTTGTAAAACCACACTATTTGCTCCTATTTTAACATTATCATCAATCTTTATAGGACCTAGAATTTTACTACCAGCTCCAACCATCACATTATTTCCTAAATCAGGATGTCTTTTATATTTGTCTTTTCCTGTTCCTCCTAAAGTACTATTATGATAAATTGTACAATTATCTCCAATAGTTGCCGTTTCTCCAATTACAATTCCCATACCATGATCAATAAACAATTTTCTTCCTATTCTTGCTCCTGGATGAATTTCTATTCCAGTTATATGTCTCGATATTTGAGAAATTAATCTTGCTAAAAAAAATAATTTATTTTTATATAAAAAATGTGCTATTCTATGAAACAAAATTGCATGAAATCCTGGATATAAAATAATTACTTCTAAAACATTTCTACATGCTGGATCTTTATCTCTTATATTTTTTGCATCTTCATATAAACTTTTAAATACATTCATAAAATCACCTATTATATAATATGATATAAAAAAAATAACGTTTAAACTTAAAATAATTTAAACGTTATTTATATATTTTTTAATATTCTTCTATCTTGATAAAAACTTTTTCTTCTAATCCATATCTTTTTTCAACTTCTAATTTTGTTATTTGATTGTCATCTTTAAAAGCAAATTTATTCATACTATCTAATATAACTTTTACAATATTATCTATATCCGGTTTTTTTGTTGGACTAATTTTATTTTCCAACATATCTTCTATATCAGATTTTTTAGTTGTCTTTGGTATTCCAAAATATGCTATAATACTTACTTTTACTCTTCCTTCAATCATTTTTATTTTTGGATACTTTAATAAAAAGTATTGTTCTACTAATGTTTCATAATCTTTAGTATTTGTTGGTGTATAGACATTTCCAGTATAATGATTTACTCTTGGTCTTCCTTTTCCAACTATTTTTCCTGGTACTTCAAATTCATATATCATTTTATTCTCCTTTTTTATTAAATCTTTTTAAGTTTTGCTACAAAAAATCCTTCTGTTTCTTTTGATGGTAAAATTTTTATTGCTTTATCTAAAGATTTTTCAGTATTCTTGATTTCTAAATCTATATCACATAACTTTAAATTAAAATTTTCTAAAGCCCATTTTAAAATATTTTCATTTTCTTCTTCATTTAATGTACATGTCGAGTATACCATAATTCCATTTGGTTTTAAAGTTTTATATGCACTTTCAAATAATTTTCTTTGAAGCTTTGCTAATTCTTTTACTTTTTTAGGAGACCAATCTCTATATGTTGCTAACCTATTTACTATAAATCTTCCTTCTCCACTACATGGAGTATCTAATAATACTTTATCAAAATATTCTGGATATTTATCTCCTAATTTTTCTCCTCTTTCATTAATTGTTTCTACAATATTTGCCCCTTGTTTTTCTACATTGTATTTTAGTCTTTCATATCTTATTTTATCTAGTTCATTTGCTAATATATAACCTTCATTATTCATTAATGCTGCAAGCTCTGTTGTTTTACTTCCGAGGCGCTGCTGTTAAATCTAATATTTTTTCTCCTAGCTGTGGATTTAATACTATTGGTGGTACCATACTTGATAAACTTTGAAGATATATATATCCTTTTTCAAATATATCTATTTTTTGTAATTTCTTTTCATCAGCATTTTTTATTATTAATGCATCTTTATAAAAAGGAACTCTTTCAAATTTTATATTGATTTCTTTAAAATATTTCATTGCACCTGGGTGGAAACTCCCGATAGTCACTCCAACTTCAGCATCTGCCTCTTTAACTGGGATTCCCATTATAGCATTCTCGGGACTGATGTAAGACTTTTTAGCATTGGTCAGTTCATCAGCTCGCTCGAAAAGAGATTTTGTCAGTTCATACACAACTTCTTCAGATACATCATCGCGGACAACCAGTACTGCACTGATGGCAGGGACAAACTTTTCCTCAGACACACCATGATAGGTATTACTCGGTATCGTATCCGTCACATAAAAGCTGTAAGCAGCCTGAAGAGCCTCGATTTCTTCCTGTGAAAAACCGATGACTTCAATCTCCCGCTTCATAGATACATCCACCACAGTCGCATG
>JAJJKP010003882.1:0-10527 GCA_023805685.1 Ostracodinium gracile
CCCAATCCCCAATCCCCAATCCCCATGAAATATCTTATATTTATACATAATTAAAATTAACTAATTTATATAACAAAAAAAAAGAAATATTTTTGTAATAATTTAATTTTTAAATATTCATATAATTATCATAAACTTTATATATAAAATCATTAATGGAATTAAAAGAAAAAGGTGATAATGTTGAAAATCATACTTTATTTCCCGGAACAAAAGAAGATTCCAAAACAGAAATTAAAGAGGAGAGTAATAATTCAAATATATATCTTATATTTACAATTAATAAAACTATTTTTGATAAAAATCAAATGATATTACAACTAGTTGGTTATAATAATCAACAAAATACAACCCTAATAAGATACGATGAAATGAAAGATAAAACTAAACAAAATATAATAATACATCAACTTTATTGCATCAATTATATACGTCCAAAAGTTCAAGGAAAAACAATTGAAATATGCTTAGTTTTACGATTGCAAAATGATAGAGATTGGATAAAATCTCATAAAATATTTATTCCAAATAGGGAATATGCTTTTTTATATGAATATTCTTTAGAAGATATTTTGAAAAATCACAATAAGAATATCAATAAATTAAAAATAATTCAAAACCAATTAGATTTGCAGCAAAAATTTACATTTTTTTTCAAAAAATTAAATCTAGAAAAATGGGAAAACCCAGCCTTAACTAAATCTTTTTTAGTGGATACTCTGATTAGAATAAAACAAGAAAATAAGCCTCCATATAATCTTCTTTTTAATTTATTAGAAATGAGTTATGACAAAAGTAATATATATTATCACATAATAGAATATTTTTATGTGAATCAAAAAAAAATTTATTTTCCAAAAGCTTTTAATGTAAAAAAATATAAGCCATTTATAGATAAATTAGCTGAAGAAAAATCAATTTATTATGATTTTGATTGTGAAAAACATAATGAAGAAATTAAAGAAGGAAAATATTTAAAAGATAAAGAAAAATTCCCTTTTTACTGTAAAGTTTTTAAAGAAGCTTTTTATAGAAAATATGACAAAGATAATTATATTGCACTTTCTCAGGATATTAGTTATATAGAAATAATTAAAGAACAAATAGAATCAAGAGTAATAACAAGAGATGATAATATTAATATAAATATTTTGAATAATGTTGTGAATAATATAACTAAAAGAGATGAAATTGTTACATTATTAAAACTATTTCCTAATTTACCAAATATTTTAGATTTCATTATTAATAACTTTGAGCAAATAAAAAAATTATATATTAATTCTAAAGAATGTATAAGGCTTGATCAAATAAATGATAAAACAGAAGAAAATGATTTCGAAAACATTAAAAAAAAAGATGAAAATTTATTAAAATTAGAAAATGGCAGTAAATTTTATTTCATTAATTTTTATGGAATAATTAATAAATGGATTGATCATTTTTCATTTGTTAAATTAAGCGTTTTAATAATCATTAGAGAAATGATAAATAATCATGAATTATATGGAGATAAATTGCAAGGAATGAAAGAAAGAGTCAATAATGCAATTCATGAAACAGGAATTGCTAAAGCAAAAGATTTAAAATCAAATGAAATAATTGATTTTATAGTTGATATAGATACAAATAATTATACTAAAAAAGATTTATATATAGTAAGATCAATAAATATATATGAAATGAGTGAAAAAGATTTTATTAAATTTAATGGAATTTGGGCCAAAATTAATAATGATAATAATGAATTCCTTATAAATTTAATTTTTGAAAAGATAACTACAATGAAAGATTTCGGCTTAATTTTTAAATTAATCCAACCTATAGTATACAATGCAAACTCAGCACATACTCTTGTGACATTATTCAAAAATTTATTTTATTCTTATAATGAAAAAATATGTCCAAATATTTTACAAGATATAAAATGTATTCTTAAAACTCTTGTTGCAGTTCCTTACTTGCCTAATGATTTTTTTGATTTTATTGAATATAAATTGCAAAATTATAAAATAAATAATTTATATTTAGACATTATTAAAAATGAAATAAATTTAAGTGGAAATATGACCATAAAAAAAAGAATAATTAGATTTTTCACTCAACAAAGTTATATAAATAACATTGAATCAATTGTTTATATTTTAGGAGATATAAATAATTCAAATAATAATACATTTATTAATGATTTTTTATCTGGGTTAGATAATTTTATTATTGTTGAAGAAGATTTTTATAAAAAAGAATTTAACAGTAAATTTCTATTATATAAACATGTAAGAGAAATATTTAAAGTGAAAAAAGGTTTAAACATAAATAATAATTATTTTAATAAATCTGGTCATAATTTAAAAACTCTTTGTGACAAAATTTATAATTTTGAATTTAATTTTAATGAAGTCAGTTTAATAAATAAGCAAATTGATGACAGCGCTTTTAAAGATAAATTGCTACTAATAAATAATAATTCTAATATTGATAATATGTATAACTCATTGAAAAATAATATTAAAAGATATAATAAATTGTATTATGATTTATTAACTATGGAAAATTTTTATAAATTATTTTTTGAAAATAAAGAAAAAAATAACATTGAAACTATAGTTGAAGAAATGAAAACACAATTATCTACAAAAATAAATGTTAAATCCTTAACAGATATGGAAATATTTATTAATAAAGATCAAAAATGTGAAATATCTCAAAAATACAAAAATTTAATAAATTCAAGATTTTTCCTAGGATTATTTAATTTATATAAATTTAAGAATTGTTCAGATGATGAATTAGTAATATTTAATAATTGTATTAAAGATTTTTGTGAATTAGAAATATTGAATAATTGGAATGATAATAATGGTATTGATAAAATTCCTAACCTTGCAGTAATTTCTGATGAAATCAGTAGAATAATTAAAGAAAATCCTAATGATAAAAAAAAATGTGAATTATTGATTAAAAACGAATTAGATATAATTAAAAACATTTACAAAAATGAAAAAACAAAACCAATAATGACTCTATTTGAAGCTGGGATGAAAAATGTTCTAAAAAATATAATAAATAAGGAAAAAGGAATAATAAATGAAGAAGAAAAACAAAACGAAGAAAAAATAGATATAAAAGATAATAATATTCAAGATATAAAAGAAGAAAAAAATAATATGAATAATAATATAATCAATGGTGGGTATGCGATAGGGAATAATAACGTTGTAGAAAATTTAATTTATTTGCCATTTTTAGATTCTTTATCGAAAGTATTAAATTCAATTAAATTATTAATAGAACTATTTAATGTTGAAAAAACAAGAACATATGAAATAATAAACGAAAAAAGTGATTTAATTCATCAAAATAAAAACAAAATTACTTTAAAAGAAATAAAAGAAAATATTGATTTTTTAAGTTCTTTACGAAATGTAGAAATAAATATAGCTTCATTTAATAATAATGATAATAATATATCTATTTTAGTTGATTTTTTAAATATTTTATATAGTAATGAAGAAGGAATTAAATTCGCTTTTGGTAAAACAAACGAAGAAATAAGAGCATTATCGGAATTCGTTGGAGAAACTGAAAATTCAAAAATTCAAATAAAAGATATACTTGATTTTATGAACGTTTGTGATTTTATTGACAGTATTAGAGCGCTTGGAGTTGAAAATGATTATATGCTAATTGAGGAATTTAAAAATGTATTTATGACAACTCCTTCTTTTGGGAATGCTTTTAGAAATTATTTACATAATTTTAAAGAAATCAAAAATGTCTATGAAGAATATTTAGATAGACCTGAAGTATCTCGAAAAAAAATTGAACAAATATTAAAGCATTCAATTATAAAGATAGAATTTAATAATAATTCTCGATCAATTGAAATAAAAGGTTCTTATACAGATATTCTTAATAATGATAAACAATTTGAAAATAAGGATTTACAAGAATTACATGATAGAGCTTTGTTATTTTCTACTAAAACATTTGATAATATGTCAAATATTGTTATTAAAGATTTCAAAGAAAAACAAGAAAATTCTAAAGTGTTTGTTGAAATTGTTGAAAATATAAATGTTTTAGTCACTTATTTATATGCTTTATTTATTAAAGGATATCCAAATTCTATCAAACTTGAATTAATTATAGATAATTCTGAAGCATTTGATAATGAAAAAAATACTATTAAAAAAATAATTAACAATTATAAAGCTTTAACAACTTATTTGGAAGAAGCTCAGACAGAAGCATACAAAGAAAGGCCATTAATTAGACTTATATATGGTCAACAATTTTATGACATATATACGTATTTAAATAATAGTAATAATAGCACAAATATTAGTCCTTTGTTAAATAAATTATCAGATAATAGAATTAAAAAAATACCTAATATAATGAGAAATACACATAATGTAGAGAAAAATAACTTTAAAGATATGATTCGAGAAATTGATACTTTTCTTAAACAATGTCTACTAATTAATAATATAGGAATAAATGATTTATATAAGAAAAATTTAATTAAAAGTAATTTTAGACAACTAATGAAACCGGGATTTTATAGTTTTTCTGTCGATAAGATAAATTTAGAAATTCAAATAATATCAATATATAGACAATTAACTGGAAATTTACCTCTTCCAATTACTTTATTAATTTGTACAAAAGAAACTAATGAAGAAGAAATAACTTCTTTTATTTATAGAGCTTTATTATGTGATATACCAGCATTATTTATGATAATTAACTCTGATAATTTAGAATTATCTAATGCCCAATATTTTTTGTGGATTTTAGAACAATTATACGAAAAAAATAGAGGCCATATTACTTCATCTCTATTAATATTATTTGATGATACTAATTCAGCTTTAAGAAAACAATTGACCTTATTAAGTGATCATGATTATTTTATTATTGGTAATATTGGTATTAATGAGAATGAAATTAATAATTTGAAAAATAATTATGATGACAATCCTATAGAGGTTTGGACTTCTGATACAGCGGGAGTAGGAAAATCGGCAAAAATAAAATTTGAGGCTGAAAAAACAGAATTAAAATATATATATTTTCCAATTGGTGGTTCTTTTACAAGAAAAGAAATAATTAATCGTTTAACACAATTAGAAATAAATAAAGATAATTATGACAAAAATTATTTACATATAGATATAAATGAAAGTGATAAAGAATCATCTATTATTATAAGAGAATTTTTATTTAGTTTATTAATAACTAGAAGTTATTCATATTATGAAAAAATATTCTGCTTAGGATATGGTTCTAAGATAGTGATTGAAATACCAACAGGCTTTTATAACATGAAAGATAAATTTAAATTATTACAATATTTTAAATCTGAAAAATTATCTATTAAAAATTTGCCAGAATTAAGAGAAATTGTGGAAAATGATAATTTAAATGATATTAATAATATTTATGGGCAATGTAAAATATCAGATATACAATTAGTATCCAATATTTTAAAAATGTTAGAAGATAATACCATAGAAGATAATATTTTTGATTTAAATATACAACATGAACAAATTCCATTAATTGAGTGCCAAAATTTGATAAATAAATATTTTACTTTAAAAGAAGGAAATTATTATCAAAAAATGGCTTTTATTCATATATTAGCAGACCAATTTAAGAAATTCTGTATGAGTTTTTATTTAAATCCAGAAATATTATCTAGAAATGAAAGAGCTTTGTTTCATGGATTTAGAAGGCATTTCGTATTTGATATTAACAATGATACAAAAATTACAAATGTAAGAAAAATAATGATAGAAAATTTAGTAAAGTTAACTTTATATTTTGTCAAAGGTCCCTATAATAAAATTGCTTTAAATCAAGAAAACACAAATTTGCAATTATTTGGAGTATTTAATGAAAAAAAAATAAATGAAATTGCAAATCAATCTTTATCAAAAAAAGATGAAATAATATCTTTTGAAAAAATTAATCCTAGTTTAGTCTTTTTTAATGAAGATATTCAAACATTTTCAATTATTACTACATCAAAGCAAGGTGAGCAAGAATATGACCAATTATTGAAATTATATAATTCTCAATTAAATATTAAAAAAGATCAAAAAAAATTATTAATAAATTATAGAGCTTTGACACATGAGGAATTTTTACCTGAAGTAAAAAATATTTTAAATTTGAACACATTATCTATAGAACAAATAAGAAATATAATTGGTTCTTATTGCTTTACAAGTGACAATTTTATAAAAATGATTTTAATTTTATTGAGAACAAGAGCAGGAATTCCCATAATTATGATGGGAGAAACGGGATGCGGAAAAACAAGTTTGATAAAAATGTTATCAACTTTATTAAATAAAGGACAAATGAATTTAGAAATTAAAAATATTCATGCAGGAATAAAAGATCAAGATATTATAGAATTTATAGAAAAAGTCAATAAAAAAGCAAATGAGGATATTTCAAATGAAAAAATATGGGTATTTTTCGATGAGATTAATACTTGTAATAGTATGGGATTATTAAGTGAAATATTTTATAAACATACATATTATGGAAAAAAATTAAATAATAAATTGACATTTATAGCTGCTTGTAATCCTTATAGGTTAAAATCTATAAGTTTAGAAAAAAGAAAAAAAGAAGAAGAAGAAGATTTTTGTTTAATTAATGAAGAAAAAAATAATTATAATAATAAACAAAGATTAGTATATTTAGTTAATCCTCTTCCTCATTCTTTTTTAACGTCTATTTTTGATTTTGGAAATTTATCTTCAGATGATGAAAAAAAATATATTACTAGTATAGTAAAAGAAACTTTAAAAGAATATAATTTATCTAAAGAAACTGAACAATTATTTGTTGATCAAATTGTTTTGTGCCAAAATTATATAAGAGATAATAATGATGTATCATCTGTAAGTTTAAGAGAATTAAGAAGATTAAATATATTATTTAAATTTTTTTTGAATTTTTTGAATGATAAAAATAAAAGTAATAAAAATAATAATGAAGATATGTATATAGAATCATTATGTCTTTCTTTATATTTTTGTTATTATTTAAGATTATCAAATAATAATCTAAGAAAAGATCTTGAATCAAAAATAAAAGAAATTTTTAAAGGTAAAGATTATTTTAATATAATTCAAAAGGAAAAAGAATTTGTAGTATCTAAAGTTAAAATACCAGCTGGAATTGCAAAAAATTCAACTTTATTGGAAAATATTTTCTCATTATTTGTTTGCATTGTTAATAAAGTACCATTAATTATATGTGGTAAGCCTGGTACAAGTAAATCTTTATCTTTTCAAATATTATATGATAGTATGAAAGGTGAAAGATCAGAAAATGATTTTTTTAAGAAATATCCTGAATTATTAGTATTTTCTTATCAAGGATCTAAAACAAGTACTTCTGAAGGTATTGAAAAAGTATTTAAAAAAGCAAGAAATTGCCTAAAGAAAAATATAGAAAAAAATAATCAAAATATAAACAATAAAAATGAAATAATCCCAGTATTATATTTTGATGAATTGGGTCTAGCTGAAGAAAGCCCTAATAATCCATTAAAAGTAATTCATTCCGAATTAGAATATGATGATAATGAATTAAAAATTGCTTTTGTTGGTATATCAAATTGGATTTTGGATGCTTCAAAGATGAATAGAACTATATTTTTAGGCGTTCCTCCCTTACAAGAAACAGATTTGCAGAATACAGCTAAAGAAATAGCTTCAAATTTAGATAATGAATTATATATAAAATATAAAGATTTATTTAGTAATTTAGTGAAAACATATTGTAAATATAAAAGTACCATAAAAACTACAGAACAAAGGGAATTCCATGGTCTACGTGATTTTTACCATTTAATTAAAAATGCTATGCATTATTTGATAATTGAGAAAAAAAAAATAGTAATAAAACCAATAAAGAATGATAATAATAATGATATAAATGAACAGAATTATGGAAAAAGTGATAAAATTAATGAAGAAGAAGATGATAATAATAATCAAAATAATATAAATATTAATGAGAAATCATATGAAATTGGTATAAAAAGTTTATTTAGAAATTTTGATGGATTAAAAAGTCCATTTAATTCATTTGATGTAATTAAAAAAATTTTTGATGAATTTTATAAAGATATAGATATTAATAAATTTAATGGTACTTTTACTGTTTTTGATTGCTTAAAAGATAATATTAACGATAGTAATAGTAGATATTTATTAATTATTATGGAATCTTCAATATGTATTCATTTATTAAATAATATAATAAAAGAACTAAATAAAAATTATATTTTTTATTCTGGAAGTCAATTAAAAGAAGATGTAAATCAGGAAAAATACAATGAAAAATTATTAAATAAAATACAATTAAGTTTAGAAAATGGAGATGTTTTAGTCTTAAAAAATATGGAAAATATATATCCTTCCTTGTATAATCTATTTAACCAGAATTTTACAATGCTTGGAGGTAAAAAATTTGCAAGAATAGCTTTCGCTAATTATAAATCCTATTCAGTAGTTCATGATAATTTTCGTTCAATTGTTTTAGTTGATGAAGAACAAATTAATAAAAAAATGGAAGATCCTCCGTTTTTAAACAGATTTGAAAAGCATGGATTTTCATATGATTATTTAATGAATGAGAAAGAATTAAAAATAACTAATAAAATTATAAATTATATGGAAAAAGTTTTATCGTATAATAATAAAAATTGTAAACTTGATTTGAAAAATCAAGTTTTATGGTATAATAAAGAAGAAATAAAAGGATTAATTTTTAAAAAATATTATAAACTTAAAAATGAGAAAGAAAAAAAAATAGAAAATGAAAATGAAGATGATTTTATATATGATGATATAATAAAAAATTTATCTATATTATTTTCAGAAGATATTTTAGCCTCAATTATTTCAATTGATTCAGATTTAAAGGAAAGTAAAATGCCAAAAGATTTATTAGATTATTATAAATTAAATCACTACCATAATTTCAAAGAATTATTAAATTATAAAAGAAATATATTTACTAAAGGTAAAAATACTAAATTAATTATTTATACTTTTTCAAAATTATTAGAACCATGTCTTAAAGGTAATGATATTATAAATAGTTCTTTTTCAATGATAACCATGAATAATATCAGTGAAAAAATAATTGATTCAATCAAAAATGAAAATGATTTAGAAGATATTTTAGATAATTATTATAATCAAGAACAAAAAAAAATATTAGTATTTAAATTTAAAGAAGAAGATTTAAATAAAATGAATCAAATAAGGCAAAAAATAAATCAATTTGAAACAGAAAAAAGAAATAATGAAAGATATAAAGATATAATTCCTAATAAACATTTTGTATTTTTAATATCATTAACAAGAAAAAAAAAAGAAAAAGAAAAAAATACAAAATTAAATCATAAAAAATCAATAATAAATGATTTAATATCAAATATAGACGAAGAATATACACAATTTTTCATCGATAATTTACATGGCAAAAATGATACTAATATAATTAATATAATGTCGAAAAGTCCTTCTGAATATATAAATGAATTTTTTAATGCAAAAAATAATAATTTATTAAAAGTAATAAACCAAGTATTTTGCTTTTTAACATATGAATTTATAAATGAAAAAAAAACAGAAGAATTGCATTATTTCAAAAATAATTTAAATAGAAATACTTATATAAAAGAAATCATAAATCAATTATATAAAAATGATTATGTATTAAATTTATTAAATAAAAAAATAGAAAGTCAATTTAGTGGTAATTTAAATGATATTATTAATACTATTTTTGTCAAAGGTATTTTTGAAAAAAATGATATAGAATTTATGGATATTATATATAAAGTAATATCAGATAAAATTTATCTTTTATTATTTAAATTTATTTTTAAATCAGAAAAAGATCACTTCTTAGGCCCACTTTTATTAAATTATGACCTTATTAAGAGAGATAAAGAAAATTTTGGATATATAGATAAATATATAAATGATTTCAACTTTTTATTAGTAAATGTTGTTGAAAGAATAAATAGTAATCAAATTTTATTAATACTTAATTTATCTTTACCATTAAGTAAAAAATGGTATGATTCTTTAAATGTATTTATTGAAAATAATATAAAAGAAGATTATATGAATAATGAAGAAGAATTAAGATTATTTATTGATGAAAATAATTTAGACAATGAAATGGCTAATTATTCTAAAAATAAAAATGATTTTATTAATAATGTAAAAGGTGAAATTCAAAGAATTGATGGATTAAGTCACTTATGTAAAAATAAGAATTATATGAAAATGATATTCAAAGATTTTATGACAATTTATTTGACTAAAAAATTTAATGAAAACATTGATATTGGAATAAACTTTTTAGACATATTAATTCAGTTAAGATTAAATATTAAAAGTGAAAATCATTATACATTTATAGATAATAATAAAAAACAAATAAATTTACAAGATAATTTCACTAATATAAATT
>JAJJKP010003883.1:0-10449 GCA_023805685.1 Ostracodinium gracile
CCTACCTTGATTAATTTTTTATACAACAAGATACCTACCTTGCATAATTTAGTAAAATTTAGTATGAAAAGGGGGGGTTATATTTTTACCCTTTTTAAAATGGAAAATTGCGAAATTTTGAGGGGGTATAATACGACGGGGGTATACCACTTTTACGGTAATTTAATTAAATATTTGAATTTTATATTCTATTTAAATATATAAATTATAAAATTTATTTTAAATGAGTTTAAACTTAATATTATTTACTGATAACTAAAAATATCCACTAATACTATTTTCAGTTGTTTATTCATTCTAATAGTGTGGTAAAAGTTAGGGTAAATCATCCCACTAAAAATTGTAACCTAATTTTAAAATTATAAGAATTATATTTCTATTCTAAGTCCCACCGACTTAAGTCCCCCTTGAATATTGTGAAAAAAATACTTGTAGGAGGTAGACTTACCTTGATGTTTACATTAATTCATTTTCTATATTTAGTTGAATATTTCTGATCAATGCGTTATTACTTTTAATATAAATGCAGAAAGGTAAGGTAATTCAAACAAATAAACAAAAATTAAGATATTGCCATATTTTAAGTTCCCTTCCTCCAGGTAACCAATCCAGGGGGGTTTAAAATCATGAAAATAAAGTATTTTAATAATACTTAAACAATAAATTTATTTAATCCTTATATCCTTCTGTATTTATCAGATGGAAAAAAAAAATAGCTTTTTTTCAATTTATTTCCCCCTCAATTCATCAAATATTGATTATTGAATTAAAGGATATATATTTGAATAAGAAGTTAAAAAATTTACCATAAAGTTCAAAATATATATGAGCCAAAATGTAAAAAGATTCAAAAAATTTTTATATTTTTTAAAGAAAATAAGATAGAAAAATAATGGAAAATGCAATTTTAATTATTTTTAAAACAATAAAGAATGTAAATGTTACTTATGAAAAAAATAATTTTTTTATCTATTTTATATTTTATAATTATTTCAAGTGAATTTTAATGCCACAAATTTTATTAAAAAAAATAAAATATATATCATATTCCTCTTATTTTTGCCCCCCTCCCTGTTCTTATTCTTGGATAGGGGAAAAAATAAGAGGAAATTCAAAATATAGTTTTTATCATAAAATATAAGGATTAAAATGATATTAAATAATTATAAGGTGATTTATAATATATCTTTATTTTATTTTTTAAATTCGCTAATATTATTTGACATTTAAAGATATATAATCTTTGTTGCTATTTGGATTTAATTGTTTAACAGATTCATTTTCATTACTATCTTTTTTATTTTTTAAATTATTTCTAGTTAATTTACTAAACAATGTCTTATCACTAAATACAGATTGTTCTCCAATTAAGGTATTATAACTTGATTTTTCAATTAAATCATTATTATTTACATTATTATCATATATTAAATTAGGTCCTTGTTTTCCGTCTGGTGAATACATTATTTGACTTTTATTAAACATATGATATAAAATATCTTGTAGATTCGTTGCTACATTTGAATAATCATATCTTAATGGAAAACCTCTTGTTGTATTGTTCTTTAATTTAAATACCATAAAAAATTTATCATCAATATAATGCACACTTGTATTGATAACATTTTCTAAATTCATTTTAAATATTATTTTTTGCATATTATAAATAACATACATACATTTATCAGTTAGTATTGCACTACTAAGTTTCCTAGGGCAGTCCGCACAAATGAAATCCTCAGCAAAAAGAATATTATTTGTATCAATTTTCTCCAACTGGTATAAAGATTCTCTGGCTTCGGCCTTATTCTCCTCATATGGCAATAATTTTTTATCCCCCTCTACGATAACTCTCGGATGCCTAAATCTTGTGGTTTTTAGTCTTTTTTTCCCTGTTAAATAGTAACAAGAATTTTTACATCCAGCCATTATACATGTCACTAATTTCAATATACCTGCAAAGGGGCTAATAACAAGTCTAAGCACTCCCATGCATAATCCTTTACAGAAACCCGATGCACCATATACACTAGCTTTTTTACAGGGTTCGGCACAACAGCCATAAAAGCCTTTTCCTATTTCTTTTCCGAATCCTACGACTCCTTCTCCAATTCCACTTAATATATTAGTTGGCTCATTTTCATCTTCAATTGACATACTGTCTCTATCTCTACCGGTTATAGTTTGTGTAGCAGCGTATAAAGTACCCGTTATTCTTTGTACAAAATCAAATATTCCTCCGAAAATCCCAGATATTAATCCTCCGAAACCTTTAGCTACTCCTTTTCCGAACTCTTTGGGGCCATTTCTGAATCCCTTTCTTGGTTCATTAACAAAATCATAAAATCCATCTCCTACATTTCTAATCAATTTCACTGGATTACCAATAATATCTAAACTACCCAATACTTTATATATTTGTGCTATACCTTGACTTACATAACTTTTTATTATTATCATAGATATATCCGCCCAACTTAAATATACATTTTCTATTACTTGTTCATTAAAACGTAAAGGACAATCAGTTATTCTCCCTAAAGTATTACCTATTGTTCCTATTATTCTTTTAGCTAATTTAGGTAATCCTAATGGTATACTACTTAAATCTAATCTTAATGTCAAATTTAATTTTAAAGCTCCTATGAATAAATAATAAATCAATTGCATAATTGAATTTTCATTTTCATTTTTTAATTTTTTAAGTGGGATATGCATTTCTATATCTAATAAAGGTTCTTTATCATCTTTAATTTGAGTTTTTTTTGCAAAATCAAAAGCTCCTGCCATTTCAGTGACTAATTTTAACAAATTCATTAAAGCATATTGTTCTACTTTTATATCGAATTCTTGTAAAACAAAATCTATTTGATCATATGCGGTAAATTCTTCCTCTTTAAAAAGATTAACTTTTTTAGTCATTGTAACTAATAAAGATAGAAAAGGAACAAATGTGTCATTATTTTCTTTTATTGCTTTTCTCACATCAGCTTCTATTGATGGGACAATTTGAACCTTTGGTGCTAAGACTATTTTCAATGAATCATTAAGACAATAATCTATTTGTATATTATCAACATATACTATTAAATTAGTTGTCGTTTCACTTTGAGATTCATTTTTTGTTAATAATACATTTGATATAAATTTAATGCTCATATTATAAAATGATATATAAAATAATTCTTGTGGTGTATTATCTATAATACTGATACCAAAACCTCTTATGAATATATCGAAATAACTTGATTTTGGTCGAGATTTCTCCCTTAAGTATAACTTAAGTTCATCTATTTCTTGTTTTGATAATAAATCTTTTTCTTTAATTGTAAATCTTCTTGTTAATGTTCTATTCTTGTTGGTTACCGAATATAATAATGTCATTGCACGTTCGTTTATTAGTAATGTTTCTTCTTTGAAAATACTGTAATTGAAATTTTTTACTCTTCCATAAATTTCAAAAAATATTTTATCTTTGTGTTTATTGGAATTTTCCCATACAAAAGGAACTGCTACCACATTTGGATTATTTATAGTAAAACCTGCAGTTCCTTCTTCATACACTCTCAGTGGAGCTTTTGTTAAATTTGATATTTCTAAATAAGGAAAGTTTGGATGCGTTAATAATATAAAAACAGTTCCTTTATCATATGTTTGATTTATAACTCTTATTAATAAATAATATTCAACTGTGTCATAACTAAATATTTTCATTTCTCTGTTAAATTGCGGCGAATTTTTGTTAATTTTAATTTTTAAATCAATATCTAATTCATTTTCTAAATTAAATATACCACTATAATGTATCATTTGAGTTGTATCATCTTTAATACCAATTCTAAAATCTTTATCTCCTTTTTCATACATTAATCCATGATAATCATTTGATCTCAAAGGATATATATTACTAAATTGTTCTTGTTTATATACAATATCAAATCCTAAATTATTAATGATAATATATTTAGGTTCAAAAACAACGATAACAGAAAAATCATAAATATCACTACCACTTAATATACATGCAATTTCATTCGTAGTTTGGAAAACCCCAGACCCATTGTATTGACTACTACCTATCATCCCTGGGGCTACCGGATAATTTGTACTATCTAGTTTAATTGTCCCTTCTACTCCAATAGTATTAATATTAAAAGATTCACTCCATGGAGAACTTTCATCTTTTATTGATATATTTGGCTCATAATCAGGCAAAGATAATAAATTTATACTTGATGGTTGTAATTCTAAGACTTTTTGGTTAATTTCAAAATTTTCCAAATTTTTGAGTCCTTTGGGTTGACATGGGCATATCCAGATTTTTTTTGTCAAACGATTATTAATTAAATAATCAAAAAAGAATGTATATTCATATGATTGTATTGAGTAATCTTTTAAATCACAATAAAATTTTTGGGGATTTGGAATTTCTAATTTTATAGGATTTCTAAAAATATGGCATTTTATATTGCTAGTAGAATTTGAAATTAAATCTATATACATATTTTCTTCATTCAAACTAAATATATTAGAAGTATAAATATTATTATTATATTCTATGGTTATTTTCATATTATTTATATCTTGATTATATAAGCATTCTTTTTCTAACGTTTCAATTATTTTAATTCCATCTGAACAAGTAAGTTCTATGGCAAAGGGAGTTTTATTAATTACTGTAGTTAATGGCCTTATATATATAATATATTCATAATCATAATATAATTTTTGATTACTTTGTCTTTGAGTATTTAGTTCTATTATGGAAGTATTAGCATCATTAGTATTGATATTTTCATTATGATTCTCAACTTTTTGATTAAGGTTATTTAATGTAGTTTTTTTATAATCTTTGGATTGTAATAAAAAATAATCTAAATTTATACAAGCTCTATTCCCACTATCATTAATTACAAAACATTTACTATTTTTCCTGTTATCAAATTCAGATTTTTTAATATCTACCATTTTTATAAATGTAGGATTATTTGCATCAGGAAATTCTTTTTGCACCTTATTTTTTTGACTAATAATTTCTTGTAGTATTTCCTCATCGGTTATCGGATCAACGATAAATTCAGATATATTACTACATATTTGAGTAGGTTGGCCATTTTGCGATAATCTTAATGAAACTGAAGAATTAGGATAATCACACATTAGCCAAGTTAATGGAATATATTCACTTTTTTTTTTTGGAATAATGACAGTATTATAAGGTATGTTATTATTATTAATTGATAAATAAATATTATCATACAAAGTATCGTTATAAAATGATATTGAAGGGCAAAACATAACAGTATTTGTAATTCCAGAAGATTCTACTTTTACACTAAAATATATAGTATAACTTCTTCCTTCATTATTCAGCACATTGACTTTAAATTGTTTATAATTATTTCTTTGGAAATTAATGTGTTCTATAAATGGTGATTCTCTTATTGATACACTGAAAGTTGTTTTTTGATATGGATTTTTGTATCGGTCTTGTCCTCTTGCTTTATATAAGATTACTCTTGTAAATCTTATTTCATCATTTTGCTTCATGGGTATTCTATAATTCGGATTATCATCAAAATAAAACACTAAATCTAATCCTGAACAATTTACTACTTTTAAAATAATTTCTTCTTGCATTTCTTTTTGTATATTTTTTTTGTTATTACTTGTTAACATAGGTGCATAAATATTCACCATATCTTTTTTCCACATTTTTTCATCTTGCATAAAAGTTAATAAAAATTTATTTAAAGCAATGACACCATCAGTAGATAAATTAAAATTAATTACATCATTTGTAGTTACATAGCCTTTTGTTTTAAAAAATGAAGCCGCTTGTAACATGGTGACTCCCATATTAAATCTTTCAATCAAAGGTTCAAAATCATTTATGGTTAAATTAAAATAATTTGCATCTAATGAAAATAAAACATCCAAATATAAAGCCAATTGATTTAAATTGTATTGCGTCCTAGGTAAAATTTCTGCGGTTAACATTTCGTATAATGCTAAAGAAATATTTTCTTTGTGCCTTATTTTCGAATTGGTTTTCATTTTGACTAATAATTTTGTCAAATTTATTTCTAACATAATTGTTTTTGATTCTACTGTGTTATCAAACAATATTAAGCAAATTTTATTTATTTTACATCCTATTTCCATATGAGTATTAAATCTACTTGTGTTAACAAATAATTTCCTATTCTTTTTTTTATCCTTTTCTTTTACTTCTGTCATTTTTTGGTTTAATATTTTTTTAATTTGATTTCTTGTAACTATATGTAAAATTATTTGTTTCATAGTTTTCTTCTTTTTTTTTTGGAAAAACTATTACTCCATTTTGTATATTTTCAGGCTTGATAAAAGGGAAATATTTTTCTTGTAATTTAGGCAAAAATTCTGTGGCTTTTGTTGATAATAACATTAATTTCCTTACTTGTCTCATACCAAAAGCTAATAAAAGTGGTTCCATTTCAACATCTATATTCATAATATTTTGTTCAATAAAAGGTGCTAAATATTGTTCTATATTGCATTTGAGCCTAAAATTAGAGATAAGTCTTTCTGAAGCTATATTATGTGTGAAAAGATTGGTTCTTTGATCATAAAATACCATGTCTAATTCAAAATTAGATAAAGATACATGCATATATGATGTTTGAGTTTCATATATTTGTGCTAATACTTTTCTTGAAGGAAGTGCAATGATATCGTCGTATACATTAGTAGCATCCATAGTAAAGGTTAAATCGAAATACATGGAAAATAAAGGCTCTTCTAAATTATTTGGATCTAGGGGTAATTTAAGCATTGTATTATTCATATTAAATATTATTCTAATTTTACTTCTATTTCTTTCTGAAGTAGTAAGAACTTTTTTACCTTTTTCAGATGATTCCACATCTGCAAAGTATTCAATGTAATCATCTAATGTTCTTTTTTTATATCTTTTTTTTACATAATCTTTAGCTTGTTCCACAGTATACATATTCTTAACGTATTTCTTTAATCTTGCCATATATTCCTTGTTTAATTCATTCTGAATTATTTCTGCATTTTTTTCTTTGATTTCTTCCTTTGTTCCTAACTCTATCATCTTTTTATTAAATTCTTGTTGTAATTCATATTTTTCACCGTCAACTTCAAACATTTTATTGGTATATTGTTCTAAATAATACTTACCAAATTGATATAAACGAAGAATTGAATTTAAAGATATTATTATATGTAAATCATTCATATTTATAGTCATATCTATTTCTTCTCCTAGCATAAGCATTTTTAAATCTATGAAGCAATATTTTGTTTTTTTATCTAAATTATTATAATTACCCATTTTATCTTCTTCTGATGATTCTATTAAACATACAAAATTACGATTTAATATTAAATCCTTTCTTTCATCTCTATCTACATCACTTAATGATATATGTTTTATTAAAAAACATATAAGCATTATTCCATCTGTCATCATATTTACCTCTACTTTTATTATATCTATCTCAAACACTAAATAATCTTCTATAGACAAATCGGCAAACATTTTTCTTATAGCAAATCTTGTTTTCTTTATTAGGAAATTAACTAATGTTGCTTTTTTACCTTTTTTAACTTTGATAATTTCATTATTTGCTATACTGTGATCAGACATACTAAATGATTTAATTACTTTTTCGTATACAATTTTTGATCTTTTTATTCTTTCATCTAATTTTCTTTTTTCTATTTCTTCTTGTTTTTTTTTAATCTTCTCTTCTCTTTCTTTTTCCTGTTGTTTTTTTTCTTCTTCAGTTAAATTTTCTAATCCTTTTTCAAATAATTTTTTTTTTGCTTCTATTCTATTTTTTCTTTCTTTTATTTTTAATAAATCCATTTCAAATTTTAATCTATTTCCTACTTTTTTTATATTTCCAAGAAATTCAATTAAAAATAAAATCTGAAATTCATTCAATTGAAAATCTAGGTTAGGTATCAACAAATTTATTATCATATTATTAAAATAAGGATTTTTCGGTTGGATTAATAGCTTACATTCTATTGAAAAATTAAAATCATTTAAAAGAAGTGTCTCAATTCCTATATAATTATTTTTTTCTATACAATTCTCCACCGTTGCCATTCTTATATTCAATAAACTTATTCTATATATGTCATATAAAATATTTTCATCTTTTACTGTTTCATAATTTATTTTTTTATCAACTCTTGGGGGCAATATGCTTTTTACATGTAAAGAACCTAATGATAATAATAAACATTTATAATTGTTAAAATCAAATGCATCTACAGGTATAATTATTATTGGACATTTTAAAGAAACATCTAAATAAAGATTAGTATGAGTAAAATTACCTTCAATGACCTTTTCATGATATCCCTCTTGTATATAATTATACACAGAACCTTTAGCATAGGAAGAAACTTCTTCTAAATCTATTGTTGTTGATAATACTTCCTTTATTTGAAATGCTATATATTGTAACGTGTATGAATCGACGATTATATATACTTGTCTATCGGACCATACTTTTACTCTTATATCTGATTTTTTGAATGTTGGATTCATTTGGAATAGGATACTTATGATTTTTCCTTTTATTGTTAAATCTCCGAAAAATATTTTGTTATAATTTGGGTTCTTGTTTTTTTCTTGAGCTATTATTATGTTTTCTAGATATATTAAAGCATATAAGCCTACTTTTTGCATTTTAAATTCTACTGAAAAATGTTGTATTACAAATGATAATAATTTATCTTGTAATTCCCAATCATCATTAGTATTTCTAATAACTTTTTCATATATAGTAAATGAAGTTATTAAAATGTCTACTAAAGCATATATTTTAACATATGTGTCAGGTAAGTCTTTATACTCATCTGGTTCCATTTGTGCTATTTCTGCTAATTTATTTTCTTCATTACCTTTTATAAATTCTTCTTCCATTCTCATTACTCTATTTTTTTCTTCATTTAATTTTAGAATTAATTCTTCATTTTTACCAAATAATCTATTTTCTTCTTTTCTTATTTTTTCTGTTAATTCATTGATTTTATTTATAAACTCCAATTTATCCAAAGCTTTTGATCTCATTTCTGATATTTTAGAATAATCTAAATGATCTTCCATTTGTTCCAATGCAGTAGGCAATTCTAAATTTTCATTATTTAAATATTTACTTTGAAAATATGACACATATCCATCAATATATGCCCTTTTTTCATTTTGTGACAATTCCTTATTATAATATTCCCTTGCTATCCCTCTTTGATACAATGTACTCAAATTAATATAAGCAATTACTTTCAACATTGTTCTTATCTGTTTTAGAGAAATACCTAGCAATATTTGAGGAAGAGAAACTTTTGCAGTTATTTTAGGTTCTCCATTATTCACATTATCATTTAGAGCTAATTTAATTGATAAATCGAGCTGATGTAATAAATATTGATGTGAACCGAATTTTTTTGAATGATCATATACTTCACTCATGCAATATGTATAATAGCCTAATTGATCTTTTAAATAATTACGAAGATTAATATCTATTTTTTTTGTTACTTTGTTAGAAATCAACCGTTCAAAGTCCAATTCTTCTTTATTATCGAAGCAATCCATATATATAGAAAAATTATCAATAGCTATAACTTTAAAATTTATTTCTTCATATGGGATTACTTCATCTTTATTTTTTGGGATTAAAAAATCTTTTCTAGTTGAACGGATATAAACACTTTCTAATATAATTCCTACTGAATAAGGTATTTCTGGATATGATATTTCATCATCAAATTTTAAAACTACATCATTGATTTCTACCCTTAAATTATTAATTATTTTTTGAACAAGGCCTGGAGATTTTTTATCGTCTTCACTTTTCTTTTTTTCATTTTCTTTATTTTCCTTTTTTACATTTTCTATTTGAGCAAGTACTTGTTCAGCTTTTAATAATTGGTTTCTTTTGAACTCTTCCATATTCTTGATTGTTTTTTCTTTATCTAGCTTGTTGATATTTTTTAATCTTGCATGAAAAAATATTTGATCGATTAATACATCTATTGGGTGATCATAAAAAAATGGCATTTTAAGTTTTATATGAAATATACCAACATAACCATGCACCACTTCTATAAATGGCAAATTTAAATTTTGAAAAATTTCGTCTTTTATTTTAAGATTTTCTAATAATATTTCTCCTGAAAAAAGAGAAACATTGGTTTTAGATTTATCTATCTCTACGATACTTGATAAAAAATTATCGAATATAAAATTTATAAGACTCGACGACATTTAATTTATAAATGAAAAATAAATTATTAATTTTTTTAAAATGTTTTTTAAATAATTATAATTTTTTTTCATTATTTAAAATTTAAAATTTTTTTAAAAATAATAAAATTTTTGGGTTTTGGGGTTTGGGGATTGGGTATTGGGGATTGGGGATTGGG